>JAGGCT020000811.1:0-25000 GCA_017654935.2 Phymorhynchus buccinoides | reverse complement strand
TGTTCCTGAATCACTGTCTTAGCCAAAAGGCTGAGAAGCGATCAGTTGTCTGAACATTTACTATAAAATAGGAGTTTAGATGGAGTTTCGCCCGGTTTCGGTTTTTATACATACCTAGGCCTACCGGAAATCAACAGAGTAGCGATTTTAGATGCGTGGCTTTAGCTAGTCGGTTGGTAGGTGATCTTTTTGCGTTTAATTAACGGCTAGATGTATTCAATTATTGAATAATAGGTGTTTAGATTCTGATTTTTGTTGTGTTCATGTTTTTGTGTGTTAGTGTGACACAAACATTGTGTGAACGATGGTGATTGCGCTCGGGCAAAACCTTTTCACTGGCAGTTTTGAAAAGTTAGTCACGACTAATATTATAGTACTATTACTACTAATCACTAGTCTCTAGAGTAGGAACGACGGAATTAGGTCAAGCCGCAGCGATTTTTCTCGTTGAAAATCCGAACCGCGATTTTGGCTATGTGCCAAACGGTCACTTCCTTTGCTTGTTTTTATTGGTGGTTATTCTTGGCGCTGACCATCCGAGTTTCTTTCTTTCGGGAAGCAGACACCTACTCGGTCATTCGGGAACGATCTTTTTTTACGCTAAGACGGCCGATCGCGAGAGACAAGCGATCCAATATTTGGGTCCAATTCATTCGTTTATCATTTCTGAACGGTAATTATATAATTCTTTAAAACAAATGCGCAGTTACATTTAATTATTTTTCTACAAGTACACCAAATTTGGTGCATCTAGAATAAATCTCAATGCTGCTCAAGGTCTCCACAAGTCGGGAGGTGTTACGTCGAAGACTGTCGGACATGTTTTCTGTCAAGTGCATGTTGATGTTGCGATCTTGCGAGTCGCACAAAAAGCTTAGGCCTAATCTGTCTAATGTTTGGGGTTGATGTTGCCCCTTTGAATAAGCTTTATTTTGGTACCAATGTTTTGTTTATTGGTAAAAAAAAAGAAAAAGTTATGGCTGTTTTATTCATCCAAACCTTGATACGGTGAGGGCCGGTAATCTTGATCAACTTTTTCTTATATAGCTCATGTAAAAAAAGCTAACATTTTAAAACGTCGTAACTTTCTCAATTTTCGACCGATTTTGATAATTTGGGTATCATTTTAAAGGTCTTGTCGGGCTCTTTCCAATGACATAAATTTCATGAGGATTTGACAAAAAGTAAATATCTTTTTAAAATTTTATAACCACCCTATCTAGAGACTAGTACAGTAAGTTGAGTAACTAGTACTGTAGTACTAGTAGTAGTACTAGTACTGTCACTAGCCAATAGCAAGGGTGCTAGCACTGCTACTCTTTCAGTTTTACACTGATTTCAGTATTTTAAAATTTACCAGAAACTGAACTGCATAAAATTCATAAAAAAGAGAAAACAAATGTGAGCGTGTACAGAGGAGAGCTACTAAATTAATAAAAGTTCTTAAAAATTTGATTATAGTGAAAGGCTACACAAACTTGATCTACCATCCTTGAAATGCAGAAGAATTCATGGTGACCTAATTTAGTAATTAATGTATATAAAATTATTGTTCCTGACAATACTAACAAAAGTTTGTTTCAGATTTCAAATTTTTCAAAGACTAGAATTTATAGTAGAAATCATGAATTAAAAATACTAACACAGTATAGTAGAACTAACATCAGGAGACACTTTTTCAGTAACAGAGTGACTAACTGTTGGAACGCACTTCCTGCTCAGACAAAACTTGCACCTGATACTAACAAATTCAAAAACCTCCTGGACAAAGACCCAAACCTTAGTAAATTAAAATACCAGTATGACGAATAGATTAGTCTACCAAAACCGTCACAGCTGTGCCAACCCCCCAAAAAAGGAAAAAAGAAAGAAAAGAAAAGATGCTTGAGAGGCCGCGAGGCCTAGTCGTCTTAATCTACCTGACCTGACCTGACCACAAGCAATTTAGGGCGTTTTGAACTTGGTTGTTCTGTCTTGGAAGTTTACAAAGGCAATGTAATACTTTTAGTTTTGCAAAGCTTATCAGACTCAAACTGTCTTTGTCTATCATTTTAACTGTCTGTCTGTCTTGTTGCCTGGCACTGGCAGCAAATTTGAAGAGAATCGGGAGAGCGCATCACTCTCAGAGCAGTGCCAACAGGAAACGGAACCGTATAACTCCGCCGTTTCTTAACCGAATCACTTCAAATTTGCTGTACTCAGCGTTACCAGTACTTGGCGTTACCGTTGCTAGGCGTTACCATTACTAGGGAGAGAGTGTCACTCTCAGAGCAGCGCCAACAGGAAACGGGGCCTTATAACTCCGCCGTTTCTTAACCGAATCGCTTCATATTTGCTGTACTCAGCGTTACCAGTACTTGGCGTTACCGTTACTAAGCGTTACCGTTACTGGGCATTACCAGTACTCGGTGTTGCGCTAGTTTTTAATGAAAATATAAGCAATGTTATGAAACACACCAAAAAAATTGTTTCATTTGTGTTGGATTTTATCATTTATGTGACAACTTGAGCATTCTTACTCAAATCTTAGCAATATGTTACTGAATTGCAGATTGACAAGGTAGGTTTAGATATCAATAATGCCATTACTTCTTAAGCCGGCGACACATTGCCTGATTTGAGTCATATGAGGCAGTGGGATCAGTCTGGTCACGTGACGAATCTGATCCGACTGTGCAGCATGGACATGACACACTTTATAGTTCGGCTGGGTACTAAAAATAGAACGTACTGTCACCCAGTGAAGATCGTTGCGTCAATTCCGGTTTGTTGTTACCCCAAATAGCCCAGCTCTAGATCCGTAGCAACCGTCACTTTGATAAACATTCTCGATAGGCCTAGTAGATCTATTTTCAATCGTACAGTGGTTGGCGAAAACTGACAACTGAGCAGATAAAAATAGCGAACGGAAGTGTAGCTACGATCTTAATCGTCTTTGATTGGTCAATGGTTGCAAGTGAACTGATCCGATCATCTAGATTTAGAAACTGCCCTATTCGGCCCTGTCACCTGACTGGGCCCGACTGCGTCAGACTGATCAAGCAGGATGGTATGCAAATGAGGTGAAACGTCACGACCTGATTGAGTCATATGAGGCAGTCGCATAGTCTGTCTCCAGCTTTAGTTCGCTTCAGTCTCCTGATTAATGATTTATTTCAATATTTGATTTAATTGTGTAATGACATGGTGTTAGCTTACTCAAGTTACTGATCTCAATGCATTGATATTTTCATAGTATTTCAATCTCGATAAATCTGTTCTTCTACTGTCTTACTATTTAACCCATACCATGTTGACTAAAACATTTAGTAAATGTGTGTGTGTGTGCGTGCGTGCGTATGCATGCGTGCGTGTGTGTGTGTGAGCGTGTGTGCGTGTGTGTTTGTGTGTGTGTGTGTGTGTATGCTTAGCTTTGATTGATTGATTCTGTTTATATTTATTATGAAAAAAACTCACCTTGTAATACAAATCTTGCTTGACAATTTTTTAGAAAACAACTGTTGTTTAAGACACAATAAGTGACATGTTTATTTTGTTAAACAGATATGTTAGCGGCAGACAAACAGCAAGAGGGCAACAGTGGTGCGGTGTCCACACCTGACGCTGGGGACTGTTCTGTCGCCTCGTTGCCTCTGTCGGACAGTGTGGCAGCCAGTGCAGTTTCCCAGTCGTTCAATCCTGCCGCCTCAGACTCGTCTGCATCCGCCAGTGCCTCTGCTGAACCAAGGACTAAACCCACCCCCAAAAAGAGACGGAAGTTGAAGGACGCGGAGGGCAATGCTCGTCCCGCGACGAAGTCGAAAGGTAGAAAGAAGAAGCAAGGGGACAGAGAGCAGGACCGGGGAGAGGGGTCGGTGTGGTCCCAGTTAGGGGTGTTGAAGTGCGACAAGTGCGGGTTCACCACCACCGAGTCGCCGTTGTTCAGGTGCCATGTGTGTGCGTCGAAAAGGCCTGTCAAGATATTGCCCAGGCCTTCAAGCAACACTCCTACAGGGCCAGTCCACACTCCTCTTGAGTACGTATCAGTGGCCACGGTTGCACTGGTAACTGTCACATTGGCTTCTACAACAAGCAGAACACCCACACCAGAAACAGTTACGTGCAGGTCAGAACTGGAGACTGGGCAGCCTCAGGCTGCAGCGCCTGAAGCTTCACCACCTGTGGCTTCCATTGCAACGTCTGTGGCTTCGGTTGGACAAACTGTCACATTGCCTTCTACAACAACCAGAACACCCACACCAGAAACAGTTACGTGCAGGTCAGAACTGGAGTCAGGGCAGCCTCAGGATGCAGCGCCTGAAGCCTCATCACCTGTGGCTTTCATTGCAGCAACGTCTGTGTCTTCGGTTGGACAAACAACTGTCACATTGCCTTCTATAGCAAGCAGAACACCCACACCAGAACCAATTGCATGCAGGCCAGAACTGGATGAAGCTTCATCATCTCAGAGCACTGTTCAGTCTGAGTTGCAGAGCACTGAAAAGCAGGAGAGATGGGGGTTCATTGGCTATGACGAAAGTAGTAAAAAGTTTGTCTGCCTGCAGTGCAGCTACACTGCTGAAGAGGGGATCAGTCTTGTGGAACACTTGTTGTATCAGATCACGGAGAAGCCCTACAACTGTAGGATTTGCAAGGAGGGGTTTGCATCTCGACTCGTGTTTCAAGCTCACTTTGCTGAAAAGCACAAAGGAGAAAAGCTTGAATGCGAGCTACACCAAGTGAAAAAAGTGAGGTTAATCCTCCGCCTGGCCAGGGCAAAAAAGGGGCAGCACCACGGATTTGTTCTGCATAGACAGTTCAAAGCTTGCATCAAGCCTACATCCGCTCCTCCCAAACACCCCCAAGCCACTGTGTCGCAACGGGAAACGTCTGCGAGTGCAGATGGCAGTGCTTCAGCAGCAAATCACACAGCCGGCACAGGCATTAACCAAAGAAACACTGCTCAATCCAACAGTGGCATGGATGACAACATTGAGAGTTGTGGTTCAGGATTCGCTTCTGGCCAAGATCATCCTGTTCCTAGCAAGGATCCAGCTCCGCCAGAGAGTGGAGTAGAGTCTGGAGGTCAGAAATCCAACACTGGCAAAACTCTCGTTATTCCGGAGTTAGCGAACACAGGTCAAAGACTTGTAGAGCCCTCGTCTGTCACTGAACCTAATGTTGAACCAGAGTGTCAAGCGTCGGTCAATGCCACTGTGGCAGTTTCTCTTACAAGCCGTGCGCCAGTTTCATCTTCCGAAGTTTCACAGACAAGCAATGCTTCGGTTTCGAACACAACTGTTAGTTCATGTCCAAACCAAAGTGTGAACATGGAGGGAACTAGTATGGTTCTGCCATCTCAGATCTCAAGTACTGCAGTTGCTGACAATCCAAATGTTTCTGCTACGCCATTGTTGCCTACAACTCTGTTATTACCAACAACTCCATCATTACCAACTCTATCATTGCCAATAACTCCATCGTTACCAACAACTCCATTGGTACCAACAACTCCATCATTACTAAACACTCCATTGGTGCCAACAACCCCATTGTTACCAACAGCTCCTTTGTTACCAACAACTCCATTGTTACCACCATCTCAGTTGTTTGTTGTTGCATCAAACCCTGCCGTTGTTGGGACCCTCTATCATCAGCCAGCTCAACCAAGTACCAGAAATGTAAATCCATTGTATGGCAGCCATAGCTCCTATACTTCAAGTTATCCACACGCTGCTGGTGATGGCATGCATTCCAATCCATCGTCTCAGGCAGCATATCAGACTTCGGCAGCAGTTAGGAGCAGTATGTTGTCCTCTGGTTATGGGGGTTTTGCTGCAAGCCAGGCTCCTTCCTGTACTGTATCTTCATCATCGTTATCAGTTTGCATAGCAAGCCAGGGTGCGGTAAACATTCCAACAACTACATGTGAAACAGTCGGTAACAGTCAAAGACCTTACTCCCCTATCAGCCCCGCTAGGCCTACTTGCACGTCCTCCATTTACACAGCGATTACTCCTCCTTCCTCCCCTACTTCTCACCAAGTCTATTCTCCCATCACCCCGCCACTCACCCACCGACCAGCTGTTACCTCAGCCTCTTCACTGCAACCTGTGTCGTCGACAGGGGGAAGCGACAAGTCAGATGTGAATACTGTGTGTGCGAAGAAAGAGGTTAGCAGCCCTTCAGTTTCATCAGCAGGTGTGTGCAGACAGTTGGCCCCTTTCTCCCATCAGGCCAGCGACTTACCTAGAACAGACTGTAACTCTGCTTCAACAGAGCTTTCCCAAGCATCTTCTGGAGGTAGTTCTGTGACCCCATGCTCAGATTACTTTGTAAAGTTCCACAATAGTTATGTCTGTTTGCCCTGTAGACGAAGATTCCCACACAAGGAAACTTTCTATCAACATGCCTGGGACCATTTGCATCCCACGGGACAAGCGTGTCATCAGTGCAGCAACATTTCTGAAAAGCTCTGCTCAAAAACAAGAGAAATGGTTGATTCCGTCTCTTCATCAGTCGATAGAAAGCTGATCTCCAAGCTTACAGAGGACTGCCGTAGGAGGTTACAACCCAAATTAGATGTTAGTGCGCCTGTAGTTAGTAATGATAGAGAAGCTGAGTCGCCCGACCTCAGCAGAGATCTTCAAGCTCAGGCGTCTTGTAGTGAAGATTCAGAAGCACACAGATCTGCTGAGGCTGCTCAGAGTAATACTGCTGCTGCTGCTGATGATGCACAGGAACCAACGGTAGTTTCAGTGACACCTCATCATGATGCACAAGACAGCCCTTCAGGCCTGCAGACTGAACCAGATACAGATCAGACAGACACAGCAGATGCTAATCCTCCAAACCCAGACCTCCAGGGTGATGAAACTGAAGACAGTAGCTGCCCCGATCTCCTAAGAAACGACAGTAATAAAGAAACTGACCTGCAAACCCAGGAAAAGCCTTCGGAAGAGACTGACGCTGTAGACAGCCTCAGTGACAATCACCCACAACTTGAACTCGATGACACCAACCCTCCTAACCAAGTTATTCAAGACAGGCTTCCTGAGGACGGTGACAGCTGCGACGCTCTGAACAGCGAGGCTGATCAAGAAACCGACCCAAATCTCCCGAACCCAGTTCCTGAGGATGAGCAGGGTGAAGACAGTGGCTCCCACAGTGGGGCAGACAGGGCTGAAAATCTCCACAGTGGAAATGAGCCGGAAGAAAGCAACGACCCAGAAACAGACGCAGGCGGCACTGGGGAGGGGCAGAATGCTGAGGCGCTGTGTCAAGATGGAGATGCAGATGGGGCCGTGAGCACAGAGACGAGTTCTCTCGCTGTCGACCAGTCCACTGAAACAAGCAAGTCAAATGATAGCCTGTCTGGTCATGGCTATGCAATGGAACCTCCCTTATAAGACTTCCTATTATAAGACTCCCTCCCACATAAGACCTACTTCTCTGAGACATTGCCCTTCTTTGTAAGTATTAATATTACATTGTACCTCCCTCATAAGACCCCTCCCTTATAAGACCTCATTTTGGATTATTTTTGAAGGTCTTATAACTAAAATAATATATAAGGGAGGTTCCACTGTATTGGCCATCATGTTTTTGCCATTCACTAATTAATCGTGGTATATTGAACAGTTGGTGTCACTTACTTACAGTTCACTCAGTTACACTACAGTTGTTGTTTTCGTTCCCCAGCTTAAGCGCTCTGGGGGCACACCCAGTGCGCCATGTGAACATTTCGCATGGCCTTGGGTGGGACGATTACGTGTATGGCTGCTTTTAAAGGGCCCCGCCACATGGGCGGCCATACTCCGACTTCAGGGGACTTCGCTCCATTCATGGAGCCACCCACACATTCACTCCACCCGTGGAGTGACAACAACCAACAATTCGTTGTGGTGTGTAGGGAGAACTGCCACTGGTAAAGACAGCTTCCATTGGGCACAGCCGTATCATTTTAATATTGGCCATGGGTCAGTATTCAGTGTTCACGATTACGCAGATCTGTACGTAAATTACGTACAAAGTTTAAAGTTTGACGTATAAATTTTTCAGTCAATACGTCATTGTGACGTACAGTTTTTCTCTCAGCCGATTGCTTCCTTAAACGTGTTCACCGCGATCAGAATGTCGAAGCCATTTCGGCTTGCGGGAAACGACCAACAGAATATACTGGGCCTATTCTTTCACTACTATGCCATGCTTGAAGCAGACGACAAAAACTATCTTGAACCACAGAGTAATTTTTCTTTGTTTTTCGCCACCCATGCTGCTTGCACGTGCACTGCTGCCTAGCCCGCGCGTTTCTTGGAAGCAAAAAAATGGCGCTGCTTCGCTGGATTGCGAAAACTTCGACGCGAAGTTCTTCCAAAGACTGAAGTTTTAAGTTTTAAAGATTTGTCTTTATTTTAGAGCATATTGTCATTATTGTCCATTTATTATGGCTTTTATTTTGACCCTCAAAAATTTTCAAATGACCCTTAAGATTTGGGGGCAAAGGGTCATGATGACCCTTAAAAATTTGGAAGCATGGTGAACACTGGTATTACTATTACTTGTATCACATGTACAGACATAGTGAATAGCCATGGCCGAAGTTACACTACAGTGTGTGTGTGTGTGTGTGTGTGTGCCACTGTGTGTGTGTGTGTCACTGTGTGATGTGATGTGCTTGTATGCGTTTGTGAGTAGAGAAAAAAATGACCTGTTCATTAAAGTTCAACTATTCCTTTTATTGAAATCATGTACAACTACAACTAGTACAAGTTTACTTTTTATTTTAAGTTAAGCTGATTAAACCTTATTACTAATGTTAGGCCTTCCGATGGCAAAAAAACCAAACAAAAACATTATGGTGGTTAAAAATGATTTGTTGTCTTGTTATGTTGTTCATAATATGTTTATTCTTTTATGTGCCAATTGATGTATATCAGTGTACAAAAGAAATCAGTTTGGTTTTACACCAAAAAAATCTACGACGACGAATCAAAGCAAAACTTCTTCTTCTTCTGCGTTCCAAAAATGCTGATGGCTGGTTGAATTTTGATGAAGTGGGAAACCCAACCAAGCAAACATAAAACAGCAACAACGAAAGCATGCACATAGAATGATAGATAGACAACCAATATAAAAAATTATATTCAGGTATTCCCCCCCCCCCCCTCTCTCTCTCTCTGAGTCTCTATTTCTCTCTCTCTCTCTCTCTCTCTCTCTCTCTCTCTCTCTCTCTCTCTCTCTCTCTCTCTCTCTCTCTCTCTCTCTCTCTCTCTCTCTCTCAGAGTCTTACTACAAGCATGCACGCACACACACAAAAGGCATCTCCAGCACGCAACACACCAATTGACCCACTTCAAGCTTGTCGTAATTACAAAAGGTCATAGTTGTATTTTGAAGGCATGATCATGATGATGTATGCATATTTTGTTGGAACACAAATCTGGTTTGGAAGCCATGTACTGCAGTAGTGACACGAAATACAGTGAAGATTAGTAATATCATCAAATCACTATAACTTGTACTACAAGCACCCCCCACCCACCCTGGTTCTTTTATCTTTCTTTTTCTATGGTCACATCCCTTAGTGTGTACAGTTTCTTCCAATGTTCTATACAAAGAAGTTGGTCACCACCACAGAAGAAAAAGAAGAAAGTGGAACCTCCCTGTTATTAGTTTAAGGCCCCCCATTATAATATAAGACTCCCTCCCATTTAAGACCTACTTCTCAGAGACATTGCCCTTCTTTGTAAGTATTAAAATTACCATCCCTTATATAAATAGTAGTTTTACAACTCTCTCCCATTTAAGATACAGTCATATCCAGCTCTGGAATTGCAAGATTACTTTAGTTCATGAGTTAATTAACTTTAATTTAGTTTTCTTTTTCACTTTTTTAAAATTTATTTGTTATTAATTTGTTAGGGATTTGTTGCACACGCACTCATTCACATACACACGCACACACACTTTTTTTTTCTTTCCCCCCCCCCCCCCCCCCCCAGTCTAATATCACCATTGTGTGAACAGACTTTAAATTAAATCAATCAAATCCAATCCCATTGAAGACCTTATTTTGGATGATTTTTCAATGTCCTAAAGGGGCACCCTGACGGGTGAGTTTTTGCAAGAACTAGCACGTCTAGATCACCAGGAAAACACCCATTACAGAGATCCCAACACGCACTTTGATCCCAGCACTCACTTTGCACTGGTTTCCTAGAAATCAAACCGTAAAATCGGCGTTTCCTCCTTGGCGGAGGTGCTGGAAGTCAGATTCTTTCAGTGCCTTCTTTTTTCTGATGACCGCCTGAGTTAGACCAAATCGTTTGCATGAAATATCCACAATACAAGCCTTTTTATACAGTTTTTATACAGTTTACCAAAAGGAGTTTCACTCACAAAAATGAAAATAGCTCCAATTGTTTTTTTTACTGCACTGCAAAGAAGAAAAAGCTTCAACCACTCTCAGTGGCCTCCACCCTCCCCGTCCAAAATGGCTTGTCTCTCCGGCAACTCCGCCAAGGAGGAATCGCCGATTTGATTTATAGGAAACCAGAGCAAGGGTTCCGATACTTGAAAAGGCTGTCTTTCTGGTGACCTCGACGTGTTTCTGGCAAAAACTCATCCGTCACTGGCATCAGGGTGCCCCTTTGAAAGGGAGGTTCTACTGTAAGCCCTTGCTATGTGTTGCTTTGCAGCTGTCACCATTCTTAATGTCATTTGTTTGCTGTATAGATTTTTGCTTTACAGTTGATCAATACTCTCCGCTCACCCTGTATGCACTTGTGACAATGCACAATATGTTGACATGTTAACCAGAATCTCAATGCTGAGAACAAGTTTAGTTAGTAACACTGAGTGATGGTCGTAGTTTTAAGCTAGTTTTAAACTACAGCCAGTGTCTGATTTTTGTTATGCAGAAAATGGTTGCTTGCTTTTTGGAATGTATAGTTGTTTAGTGCAAAGTATTTAACATAAGTAATTGTACCCAGAAATGATAAATGCTTTTTGGATTTCTCATTAGTTCACTATTTGTAAACTTGTGTTCCTTCCAATTCCAGGTGGGGTTTTTTCCACAGAAAAAGAATTCAACTTTAAGCTAACGCCAACAAACAATGGATTGACTGAAACATGCTATGCAGTATGTCATCCTGTGTGTTTATAATGTAACTAATTTTGCAGATTGCAGTGCAATAGTGTGTAGGTTTACTTTGGGAGCATTTATCTGAAACAGTTGCAGGTGTTGAGTATGAAACAAAAATAGAATTGTTTTAGAAGTTATGTATATATCCAGTTGTTTCTTTTATACTAGCCACTCTTCTGTGCACAACAGCATATAAAAAAAGGGTTTGTTGAACAAACCTTGGCAGTGATGTACCGAGGATCCAAAAGCGATAGGACAAAATGTCCTGAGACAATAGAAATCAATAGGACAATGTCCTGGCTCTTGCACAAATCAGTAAAACAAAGCATGCCTGTGTTAAAAATGTAGTCAGACATTTGTCCTGACAGGGGAGAACACAATAGGACATTTTCAATTTTAATAGGTCATTGGCCTTTGAGTATGACTATGACCGGGGCCTCGGGATATCACTGCCTTCCAGGTGGGATTCCTGATTTTAACTGTAATTTGGGATAAGAATAAAAGTAAAACTTAAGTACCTTTGCTGTATTGGGCCAATTTCTAAATTAGTGTCGCCCGGAATAAGAGCATTGATTTGTTTTCAGAAGAAGACCAAAGCAGCAGTGTAGTGACGCCAATGAACAAGGACAAGGAACAGAGCCGGCCCAGTGGGGTGCCTTGCGCAGAAGGGGACAGAACCAGCAGTGTAGTGACGCCAATGAACAAGGACAAGGAACAGAGCCGGCCCAGTGGGGTGCCTTGCACAGAAGGGGACAGAACCAGCTCCTCCGCACTACCAGTGGATCGCTGCCCCATGTTTTACGTGTGCCCCCTTTGCGAGTTCAGCTGCGATCGGGCCATCGACTTCACCATCCACCTCAACTGTGAGCACGACCACAACGAGGACTACTTCTGCTTCCACTGCAACTACCGCGGGGAGTACACCACGGACCTCACCAACCACCTCAACGCGCACATCTCGGGGCAGGCCAACATGTAAGTGACCTCTTCTTCTCCCGTCTGCATTCCCGGGCCATATATATATATAATATATATAATAGCCATAATGGGTAAGGTATGTATGTGTCCGTTTTTTCAGTTTTCACTGGTCTCCCTGCTGCATACAGCCGACACATTCCAATTTCGGAGGAGCTCAAAGGAGAAAAATTACTTCGAAGATTTTTGTTTTTAAAAGGCAGGAGAATGGGGCCAATAAGTCAGAAAGATAGTGGATCTAGAAAGCAAAGAAAAAGGCAGGGTCAAAGAGAGTGGCAGATTAGAGGAAGACAAGCACAGAAGGTGGGGGAACTATTTTTACGAAAGACTCCCGGTATCCCCACTGGGAGAGATTCGTGGAGGGGCGGGGTCGTCCAGCTCCCCGTTTGGAGGCACGAGGCATCCACCTACTGCCCCTGTGTAAGTGACTGTATTTCACATGTCAAAAATATGCCAGTGTCAACTATGGATATATACCATATATACTATGGATATATACCATATATACTATGGATATATACCATATATACTACCATATTTTACTATAGTATAAGGCAATACTTTTCCTCCCAAAAAACCCTGGGACCCCTGTGCCTTATAATGTGACTAGTAATGTAGTAGGAAAGCATTGTAACCAAAGCTTAATTTTATGTAAAATTTGGACTGTGCGCCTTAATATAAATCAGGTGCGCCTTATACATGTAGTCAGAAAAATATGGTACCGTAAATGCGGACTATAAGCCGCTACTTTTTACCTCAACTTTGGCCTATGCATCTTATAGACTGATGTGGCTTATCTGTGGATTTTTTTAATTATCAATTCTACATTTATCAGTACTATTATTAGTATTAAATCTGTTTCTGGCCACATTCTTCAGCCTATTTTGAGCTTCTTTAGACTCAAACCTGATTTTGGTCATCAATAAATTCAGATCATGTAATTTAAAGTGTCTGAGAACATTTCCCTGTTCAGTTTCCTGCCTTAAAATGATGTCCCCCACATTGTGGGTGGGTGGGTGTGCGCGCGTGTGTGGGTGTGGGCGTGTGCATGCGTGCGTGTTGTGGCTGTGTGAATGTTTGTGATAGTTGATATTGTAGTAGCTTATTTATGATTTATGTATTTATTTAAACAATTGTGAAGCGCCGTGAGCTCAAGAGAGAAAGGGCGCTCTATAAATGTTATTTATTATTATTATTATTAAATACTGGCGTTCTGATAGGAACATTTCTAATGTTTGTGCACATAAATTTTCTCTGCAGCTTATAAACTGGTGCGGCTTATACGTGAATAAACACCTGATAGTTTGTCCATTTAAGGGATGCGGCTTATATACGGGTGCGTCTTATGGTCAAGTTTTTACAGTATATAACAATATGTCATGGTTTAGGGATTATCTTAGAACAATAGAAGTTAGAAAATGGTGGACAACTTTGCCTAAATCCTGTTTGCCCATGTCTCAGGGCAATTGCTGGACTGAACTTGCCCAAAACATACTAATTGTGAGTAGTTAACGTACAATTGCTGGACTGAACTTGCCAAAAACATACTAATTGTGAGCTATTAGTTTGGTAAGAAAATGATGTTATGAATATGATTTAACCCTTTCGCCGCCAGCCTTTTTTTTTTAAAGCAAAAAATTACCATTAAATTGAATAGGGTAGAAATAAAAATGTATTTGCAGTATTGGGAATTTCTTTGTGAAATGCATAACATTAGGCCTTTCCTTACCTTCCAAAATTAAGGAAAATTTAGATCTTCAGATAACAGGCCCTGATTTGATGCCTTTTAGTGACATTGTGGTGCATAAATGCGACATTGGCGGTGAAAGGGTTAAAGATTTTTAGAAAAATCATTAATAACTTAGCTTTGAATCCTACTGTCCACATCCTCGGGGAAACTCCCAACTTGTAAGTCGACTGTCTCATGCCAGACACATGCTGTCACCTTTAGATATAGGTATATGTGTGCAGAGATCATTCTTGCCACAGGACATCATAGGCCATTTGACCAGTTGTCAGATAAATCAGTGGTCATTTTCCAAAAACAATAAGTCACAGATTTACTGGAGTACATGTTTGCCAAAAGATGCTGCCTTTCCTCTTACTTAGTCTTATTTGAAGGTTTTCATCAGTTTCCTTTGTCTAGTGTATTCCTATTTCTCTCATAAGTCTCTCTCTCTCACTCTCTCTCTCTCTCTCTCTCTCTCTCTCTCTCTCTCTCTCTCTCTCTCTCTCTCTCTCTCTCTCTCTCTCTCTCTCACACACACACACACACACACACACACACACACACACACACACACACACACACTCACACACTCACACACACTAGCTTGCTATTTCAGTTTAATGGAAACATGAAGGTAAAATAAACCAACATCCAAGTAATATACAAATTTGTCCTCTACTAGTCTCTTTTAGATGCTCGCATAAACACACACACACACACACACACACACACACACACACACACACTTTTTAAGTCCAGCTTTTGTGTGAAAATCCCAATTCAAAATTGTACTGTGCATTATGATGTTGATGTGTGTGTGTGTGTGTGTGGTGTGTGTGTTTGCACACATGTGTATGCAACTGCATGTGTGTGTGAGTGAATGAGTGTGTGTGTGTGTGTGCAATTCTGTGTGTGTGTGTGTGTGCAATTATATGTGTGTGTGTGTGTTGTATATGTGTATGCTGGTTTGCTGGCGAATTCAGTTATTATTAAACCCTCCTTTCTCAAAATGTTGTGACTTGCTTTCATTGTTTATCTTGTTAAGCTGAACCATCTGTTGCTTTAACCAACCCCAACCCCCACCCTCTCTGTCTTTCTCTCTGTCCCCCTCACATGCACGCGCACACATATACACACACACACACACTTCTCTTTCCGTAGGCCAGGCACTCGCAAGCTGTGTGCTGTCTGACGATGTGCTTATGCTGTCAGACGATGATCAAGATAATCCCAAACTAGCAAAACAAATTCGTCTGCCCCTTTATTACTCATGGCTTCTTTTGGGAAGGCATGGCTGGTTTTGATCTATAGGCCTTTGCAACTAGGGTTATTAACGCCCTTGACAGTGAGAGTAATTGCTCTTGCTGGTCAGTACTGACAAGGGCATTCACTCTTGCGAAAGGCAGCCATTTAGTGGCATCAAATAGGGGTTATTGGCGAGAGTTATCCCCCTGTCTGGGCAGTACTGAACCATCTTCCCCCACCCTCCAAGGGCATTCACTCTTGCAAAAGGTGTTCGTTGCAGACCCCAATAAAGCTGAGAAACGATTCTCAGGACGAACAGGCTTTGAATCTGATGATGGTCTTGACTGGCAACTGTAAAAACACGCTGAAAATGACGATCTTTCTATGACTTCAAAAAGTGGGATCGGAAAAGTTTCACCCGACATGTGATATTGACAGTTTAGCTGCCATTACTTCGTTTCGGTGTTCGTTTCGCCAATTACAGCTTTTTGCTACTGTTATGGCCGCGGCAGAATACTTACGGGAGGTTAGCATACGATAAAATTGTTGAAGTTGTTGACTTCTTCGGTGTAAAATCAATCGGTCATATGACCGCTTGCCTGCCAAAACTATCGGACAAAATCGAAGGTTAATGTGTCAATGACCCACAGTAGCTTTTCTTAGCTCCTTTCAGTTCATGCCTTTTGTTAACACACATCACCAGCATAAACCAATTGAAAGTGTTTTATGCATTAGGCTTACATTGTTTTATGGTGGTATGCCACTTGTAAGATCTTTTCCTATCCCTAGCCAAAATCAATGATAAGAATATTTGCCTCTGTTAAAAGAAATAACTTGAAACAAATAGCTCTCTGTGGAAAACTGAAAGGAGCTAGAATGAGGGGAATCTGTGTACTGTGGACTGATGCTAAGAATGATCCCTGTATGTGTGATGGTTTAGGGATCTTGTCCTAGAAAATAGTTCATAAATCTACATTTGAATCGCATTGCCCAACTGACCATGTCCAGTGATGTACAGAGGATCGAAAAATGATTGGACAAACTGTCCTGAGACAAGAGAAATCAACAGGACAATGTCCTGGCTCTTGCAGAAATCAGTAAGACAAAGCATGCCAGTGTTAAAAATGTAATCAGACATTTGTCCTGACAGGGGAGAACACAATGGGGCATTTTCATTTTTAAGAGGTCAATGTCCTATGACCGGGGCCTTAGGACATCACTGCTTGTTGCATGCCAAAATCACGCTGTCACCTTCAGATAGAACTATGTCGTGATTTAGGGATCTTATCGTAGAAAATTGTTGATAACTTATCTTTGCCTCCCACTGCCCACATCCAAAGGAAAAAAACAACTTGTTAGTCGACTAAGTTTCATGCCAGAAGCATGCTGTCAGAAAAGATTTGGTTTATTGTCATAATTTTGTGATTTAATCATATATTTTTTTATATACTGTCAACAACTAGAAACTTTGCTTTAGAATCTACAGCCTACCAATAAAAGAAGTTTTACCATATTTTACGGACTATAAGGCTCACCCCCCAAATTTTACACAAAATTCAGATTTTGTTATTGTAATTTCTTGCTATATTTTCTGTCACATTATAAGGCGCAGGGGTCTCAGTCTAGGAAACAAATATCGCCCTATAGTCCGTAAAATATGGTAAGTTAACCAATATCCATTTATGCCAGAAATTATTTGAGAAAAAAACCCCAAGTAAGGGGTTTGGGTATATGATGTCAAAGGGAAAAAGACAAGAAAACATTAGAACATGTGGTTTATGCTATTTTTTTTTATATTTTTTTTTAGATACCAGTGCCCGTGTGTCTTGGAGTTGTGGAACTGTTCTTACAGGACTGACAGCCTTTACCAAATGCACCAACACTTGGCTACCCACTGGAAGTGCCAGACCTTTAAGTACGTGTGATGGTTCTGCTGTAAATATGCTATTGATACTGGTTTTGTTCATGAAAAGAAAGGAGTGAATTTCAGTTTATAAGTGTATGAAAACATTGTACACTGTGAATGTGACGCAAGAATGTCATTTTATATTATATGTCTATGAAAAACGGTGTTGATCTGCTTTAAGATGCACGTTTATTGACACAGACATGTGGGCTTCAGGTGTAGTCTGTAAAAACAACAACAATTTGTGCATGTATGTGTGTGCTTGTGCATGCGCATGCAGAGATGAGCATATGGTCATAACAGATTTGTGTGTGTTTCAAGCTCAAATTGGAAGAGTGGAAACATACAAATGAGCAGTGTGCACGAGTAAACTACTGTGGAAAATAACAGCATTTCTCTAAGTGCTTTATGATGGGGAAATGTTGCTATCCTCAATGGTCGACTTAGCACGCTCTTTTCACCACATGGCGGCGCTGCGGTTGAGTGGGTCCAACCTAGTGGTAGACTTTTTTTTTTTGTATTCAATATTTTTTTTAAATTCCATCTCTTCTTACATTCCACAATTCCTGCTTTCACTCAATCTTTCATCCAATCAACATATATACATGTAACTTAATTTGAGCAAATAAAGTAAAATAAAGATAAATAAATAGTTTATCAGGACAGGGCTCGGTTAGAGTTACAAACAGAAATAATAGTAATAATATCATAATTGGTTGGTCAAGCTTAATTGATAGAAGTATATATTTAAAAGCAGTATTATATAATTAATATTATTAGTCAATGAAGAGAGGGTGTGGGGTGGTTTTTTTCATTACAAAACAACAACAATGACAGCACTAACAACAACACGAATAATGTCAATCATGACAATGTTAATTAAAGACCAAAAATATGAAAAACTAGAAGCAGGAACACACACACACACACATACACTCCTCACACAGGATCTGAATAACTACAGACTATGCAAGATCTTATCAAAGCTTGCAAATTGTGTGAAGTGACTAGTGGTAGACTTTGTTGGGGGGAAGAGGGAGAGAAGAGAGAGAGAGACTCAACTCTCCTCCATGCTTTGGACCCACTGAACCGCAGCGATGCCACGTGGTGAAAAGAGCGAGCTAAGTCGCTCATTGTTTTTCCCTCGATTTATCTTTCTGTATGTGTGTGTAGATATGTCTGTCTGTGTCATTTTCTGTCTGTCTATCACTCCCTCGAGTTTCACAACGACGCATCATTTCTTTTGTTTATATAATGTTTCAGGTGGTAACACATTAGAAGATGAACTACATGTATTGCATGATTGTCCAATGTATAACGACTTGAGACGTAAATACTTGTACAAACATAATATAATGATGGTAACTATAAAAAACACCTTACTAAACTGTTTATTGCAAAGTGAAAGTTGTTTAGTTACTAGATACGTTGCTATGTTTATACACTATGCTTTACAACAAAGGGAACAGTTTATGCCACTTGTAAATCCTTAACTTGCTAAATAGCTTTTTTGTCATATACGCATCCATTTTTGCCTGTCAAAGTATTGTTTTAAACATTGTGTTCTTTACCTGTTTTTGCTTTAGTCGTGTGCATATTTTAGTTGCACCTCCATATGTGTATAGGTCGGTGACCTCACATTAAAGTTCAATGTTTCAGGTGCAGCACATGCAGCGAGTGTTTCACGGACAGCGGCGGGTTTCTCGATCACGTCAAGGCCAACTCCTTGACCTTGTACACCTGCTCGGTGTGCGGGGCCCGCTTCCTGGAAAAGAGGGCCTTCCAGCGCCACTTCAGGACCAGCCATTCTGGCGGACAGCACTTCCGCGTGCTGAAGATCCTGCTGTGCCACGACAGAAAGGTCAACCGCTATGACGAAAGGACGGCAGCGTCGGTGAAAGCCCGGCAGTCGCACAGCGACAGAGTCCAGTCACTGCCTTCAACCAGCGACAGCGCTCACTCCCTGGCTTCGCACAGCGAAAGTGCTCACTCACTTGCTTCGCAGAAAGACGGCGTGCTCCCATCCGTTCCTTCACACTGCGATGCTGCTCAACCTCTTCATTTTCTTCACGCTGGTGCTGTTCACTCTCACGATGATGGAGTTCCATCTCTTCCTTCTCAAGCTGGTGCTCTTCACTCTCACGATGATGGAGTTCCATCTCTTCCTTCTCAAGCCGGTGCTCTTCACTCTCTTCACTCTCATGATGATGGAGTTCCATCTCTTCCTTCTCAAGCTGGTGCAGTTCAGTCTGTTCCTTCCGGCTTTGACGGTATCCAGTCTTTTCAGCCTGACAGTGCCGTTGCTCATTCTGTGTCTTCATCGATTCTTGATGCAGGGAGTGTCCCCGCCACAACGCCTGACTCCGTGTCAGCGTCCAGTGCTGAAAAGTCAGCCTCGGAGGACCCACAGGTAGCTCCAAGGAGGCCACCAGTCTCTTCAGTAGTATCTGTGGATAAAGAATCAGGATCTGCCTCGCCGTCCTCAGTCAGGGAATTGGGAATTACTCCAAGCGCCTGTGAAAAGGGTGAAGAAAGTTTGTATTTTCACGAAAACGTCTCCAGTAAGTGTCATGAAGGCACAGCTGTCGCTGTCTCGCAGGAACCAAATTTAGAACAATTACCAGAGTGTTCAGGAATGACGACTGATCAAAGCAGTGATTCAGATCAGACCAAGCCCAGTGTGTCGAGTGCATCAAGGGAGAGCGGGGCTGACAGTGAAAATGACAAGGCTGTGGCACTGACTGCCTATGATTCTCACGGAATGACCGCTGCCCATCTTGTTGAAGATGGAAATGACGAGGCTGTGGCACTGACCACTCACGATTCTCATGGAATGACCACTGCCCATCTTGCTGAAAGAGACAATGACAAGGCTGTGGCACTGACCACTCCTGATTCACATGAAATGACTGATGCCCATCTTGCTGAAGGTGAAAATGACCAGGCTTTTGCACCAGTGACCACTCACGATTCTCATGGAATGACCACTGCCCATCTTGCTGAAAGAGACAATGACGAGGCTGTGGCACTGACCACTCCTGATTCACATGAAATGACTGCTGCCCATCTTGCTGAAGGTGAAAATGACCAGGCTTTTGCACCAGTGACCACTCACGATTCTCACGGAACGACCGCTGCCCATCCTGCCGAAAGTGACCCGCGTGAAGCTGATATGAATCGGACTGAGCAGAACAGACAGCAGCCAGAGACTACAAGAGAAATGCCTTCAGAAAGTCATTGTCAGGATGCCTTTTGCCCGCCTGCTGGGGCTGACGTGAGAGAACACAGGCAAGGCATGATGCGACTGACTGATCTGTTTGGGGGAGAGGAGCTGCATCGCGCATTGTCCGACCATCTTTGCCAGGAGAGTGCCGATCACTTCTTTTGCGCCATCTGTGACAAGCGTTTCAGTCGGCGGGAAAAAACCCATGAGCACCTTTTCACTCACTTTCATGTGCCTTTGTTTTCTTGCTGCTTTTGCCCTTTCGAAAGCGGCTCAAAACGCGAGCTGAAAAGACACATGGCGCACAGGCATCCTGACCAGAGAATTCAATGGAACAGTTTGAAGGTGGACAGGGACCAGCTGCTCGCTTCTTTGGAACAAGAAAGACCTTTGACAGTCGGGAAGTTCAGAGATATCTGTCATAATTTGAAGAGGAACAAGTTCGCCTCTGCTGTTGAACCAGTTCCAGCCACTGAAACTCATTGTGGTGGTGATGCTACTACCGCCGGTAAGGTTGACGGTGAGGAAAGTGAAGCCGCCACAACTGTCATGTCTGCTTCTCGAGTTGGTAAGCCAAGCGTTTTGTTGGAAAGTCCTGCTGCTTCTTCTTCTACTCCTGCTTCTTCTATTTCTAACAAAAGAGAAAAATGTTTGCCTGCAGAAAGCGTGGTCAGCTTACCTTCAAGCGAACACACGCTTTGTGGAGTGAAATCCTTCAACAGGTCCACTGTGACCCACCGGAGGAGTACCACAGATGGGGCAGGGATGGGAGAGTCTGGAGATCACCTTGCCCCTGCTGCCACACCGGACACCAAGCATATCCGCCAGCTGGCAGCTAAGCCCCACTCCTCTGCGCATCACAAGCAGAGATCCGCACCGCAAAACTCGGGTCTGAAGAAAAGCTACGCCAAGCCCAAGGCAGGCACTTATGTTAGCGTGAAATCGGGGTCTATGATAAAACTTAAGTGTTCATTTTGTAGTAAAATGACGCTGTCGCATGTCTCCATGGCTAAGCACCTGGAGACTTGTCATTTTTATATTAACACACAGCCCGTTTCTAACCAAAAGATCCAAGCAGGATCGCTGGCCCTAGAAAAGGAAATAGAAATGAATCAGGAGAAAAATCGTTCTGGAAAAGAACTTGCGATTGCTGAAATTTCAAATGATTCTTCTAAAAATGCTAAAAAAGATACGAAAACGCTCGGCCCTCGTTCAAAGAAATTGCTCGGCCCTCGTTCAAAGAAATACAAACAGGCTGAAACACCTTCTGAACTAACAAATGCAGAGAAGAGCACATGTGGTGCTGATTCATTTGCTTCAGACAAAAACGAAGTTGAATCTGAAAGACCAAACAGTGTGAAGAATGATCATGGTTCAAAAGAAGGCACTGCTACTCAGCCCGTAGAGGAAGATAATCAGAGCGATGCAGACATGACTGAGGATGAAGACATTGTGCAAAAACCAAGAAAAAGACGAACTGTTCGGGTTCTGACCAGCAGTTCTGACGAAGATGACTGGGGAGACCAGGTTAACAGCAACACAGAGCTCGGCCACCAGGAAGAAGAAATGCAGGAAGAATTTGAACCGTTTTCTCAGTGTAAGATCTGTGACTTTGTGGCTCCTACCTCTCATATTAATGAACTGAAAGAGCACTTGACCTTGAAGCACGGACACCTCATGAGCCTGATCAAATGTGGGTACTGTGGTCAGCCTTATGGCAATGCGGTCATCCTGAAGAGACACATCAACAGCAAGCATCCGGGGAAACCGCAACGACAAGAGCAATTGCCGTATCAGGAGTTTTTCAGAGTCCAGGAAAAGGAAAACTGCTCCCCTCAAAAGCGGTTGCACCAGCTCGTCAACTGCGTAAGATCCGAGCCGCAAATCAAGAAGAGAAGAACAAACAGAAGCGTCAGTTCTGGGAGTGAGGTTGAAGAGAATAAACCTACCAGCGTCGAGAGCAGGAATGATGAAAAAGAGAACGCCAGCGCCGAGTCAATCCTGAACACGCCTCCAGCTACACCGAAGGAGGAGCAGTCCACTACACCGAAGAAGGTGCCAGACAATGTTATCACTATCTCCTCTTCTTCTGAAGAGGAGGTCGCAGGAGATCAGGACACTGAGAAGTGCAAGAGGCAGCCACAACCCACCAAGAAATTCCTCATGTTAGACTCTGAAGAGTACCAGACGTTCATCAGCTCCAAACGTGTGCCGGATACAGCAGCCAGTGCGTCCTCGGGTGCGGGAGACGTTGCCAGAGTAAGCGTGGACACTGTGAGAAAACCGGACAGTTCAGTAAAGCAAAGCGCTGCAGACTCCTGTGTGACGGAGAGTCCTGTGCTGCCCTCGACGCCCGAGACCAGAGACAGTGAAGGGGACAAGCAGGGCAAGGAGGATGGGCAAGACATCGGACAACCAGGCAGTGAAAGGTTGGTTGGCCCTGTCAACATTGTCACAATTTGTTTTCCCATTTTGTCATTAAAGACCCACCAGATCACGTGTCAAAATTACAGGTTTCACATGTTTTCCCTCTTATGGCTGGTAAGAAATCTTGTTTTGACCAGGTTTGACTCCCTTGCAAATGTCCCCAAATTGAAAACGAAACATCATTTTAAAGAGCAGCCTCAATTTGAAGTTGGGGACATTTCATTGTGGGTCACAACTACCTAGATAAAACCAAGGAACTTGATCGTGGTGCATAAGTGTGTCTTTAAGGATGATCTTATCATATGGCCATGGGTGATAATTGTTCATTGTTTCAGTGTTGATTCTAGAGCGCGGTCTTGCGGGATTCCCGCATTTTTTCACCCTAGGACGCATAAAATCGCGAACAGTGCGGCCCGACTCACGCACAAAAAATAAAACGAACGCACTTTTACTTAGCGAGTGCGTAGTCGCGGCTGCTGTGTGTATATCCTTCTCAAGACTGAGTGAAACCGAGCATCCTTTCTGTCCTCGTTTCTGATTGGCCGATGACTGGCTTTGTCCAATCACACAAATTTTCACTCAGGAGCACATATTTTCAGTCCGCCATTTTTGTTTTGGGGCACACTATCGAGTTCAATGCTACAGCCAGCGATTCTCGTTCTGTTGTAGGGCCTCTAAGGCGCAGTGAGCAAAGCAATCAAAGCAAACTTGTTTAATTTCGTGGTTTCGTGGCCTATCAACCAAGGATATGTGTACAACTAAGAATACACTCAATGGGTCAGGAAGTGAAACGGAACTCGCGATGCCAACAGATGTGTCATTACTCAGTAATGATTACTGTCAACCAGAACCGGATTGGAACTTCTTGAAACTGCCTTGCCCAACGAACTGGAAAGACACGAAAAACAGTCTTTCCAAAGGCTTGGTTGTGTTTCAAGGAAGAGGGCGAGGGCGATAACATCCACGATGAGAGCTTTGACGCGATCACTGAATCGGCGAAAGTCACAACTCGAACTCGAAGAATCTTGAGTGCGGCATTTGAACGCGGCAGTAGTGAAGTGAGAACTTCAGCCTGAGCACAATGCGCGCGCGCACGCACGCATGCATGCTCTCTCTCTCTCTCTCTCTCTCTCTCTCTCTCTCTCTCTCTCTCTCTCTCTCTCTCTCTCTCTCTCTCTCTCTCTCTCTCTCTCTCTCTCTCTCACACACACAGACACTGTAACACAGGTTATCTCTGTTTAAAAGTTCTCACCCGTCTTCCTCCCTCTCTCACTCACTTTTTTCTCATTCATTGTGTCTTAGTTTAAAATTATTGTCTCACTTTTTAAGATCTTTTTTCATGTCTATTTTTTGGTCCTTGTCCCACCACATACTCATTCTAGTCTTTCTTTCTCTCCTGCCCCCCCCCCCCCCCCCCCCCCAACTTCCAAGTCAACTCTCTCATTTATAATCTATATGCAGCTAGAAAGTTTGCAAGGCCAAGTAAGTTTGTATGGTTGAACCAGTTTCATACATTTTAAAAGAAAAGCAATACTAACATTTTTAAACGTTTTAGCGTGCACATACAATTTAGTTAATATGCCCCCTTTTTTGTTAGCTAGGGGAGCCCAGGGGCTCCCTTTTTCCAATCTAGGGAGGCCTTGGGCTCCCTTTTGAAAAATCCTAGAATCAACACTGTTGTTTCTTTTCCTTTAGTCTCTTTTCTTTTTTTAATTGTTTGTATTTTTTATGTTAAGACGGTTCCTTGATTACAAGGCGTTTGTTGAATAGTTAAATGTTTGAAAAGATAGTTCCTTAATGTTTTTTATTATTTTAATTTTAATGTTTCTTCTTTTTAAACAAAAGAGAGACAAGAATGGAGAGTTTGGGTGTAAATGTGAATAAAGTTGTAGTTGCAGAAGCACAAACAGGAAGTGGGAACAGCTGCCTGCTTTTCTTTCCTTTCCGCGATTACTTGCTTTACTAGTGCTAAGTGCTTCACTTATAATAATAGTGTCACAAGCGTGTTCCGTGTAGGATTCTGACAACCAGTTCTTACACAATATTTCGAAAGAGGCTAGGACTTAGATCTGCTGTGCTTCACCAATCATTATGTGTGCAGGTACCGGTGTGTGAAGTGCTCCCAGCCACAGCCTGACTACAGCAGCATTGTCACTGTGCTCCATCATTATTCTGTGCGCAGTTACCGGTGTGTGAAGTGCTCACAGCCACAGGCTGACTACAGCAGCATAGTCACTGAGCTCCATCATTATTCTGTGTGCAGGTACCGGTTTGTGAAGTGCTCACAGCCACAGGCTGACTACAGCAGCATAGTCACTGAGCTCCATCATTATTCTGTGTGCAGGTACCGGTGTGTGAAGTGCTCACAAC
>JAGGCT020000810.1:0-25000 GCA_017654935.2 Phymorhynchus buccinoides | reverse complement strand
GATGAGAGGAGCAGCCTTGCAGGATCTGAGATTTGATCTCGCGATCTTTGTCGGCGAAATCGCACAGAGCAGCAGAACGTTGAAGTCGGGTGGCAAAAGTGTCGATGGATTCATTGGGTTCTTGACGCAGTTGGCGAAATCTGAAGGTTTCATAATCTCTGTTGGTCTTGGGTTCGAAATGGTCAGTGAACGACTTAGTGAGCGTATTGTATCCCTCTTCAGTGTCAGCACCTTTCTGAGTGTCAGTGAATGTTTCATAGACATCATACACTTCCTCACCTGCGTAGTGAATGAGTAGGGCTTTCTTCCGTTTTGCCTCGGTAATGTTCATGGCGGTCAGCAAAAGTTCGAAACGTGCAAGCCACTTTTTCCATCTTCCACCTACATTGCCATCACCACTATATGTACTAAAAACCTGTCAAACTGTGGTAGACTGGAAGCCATATTGGATCCTAAAATGAGGGTTCAAATGGTGCTTACTATACTACTACGATAGTCACTCTGAGCGGAACACAAAAACGCTAAAAATGTAAATACTGTCAAATGTTACTGATTCAAACAGTTATTTTTCTGAAAAGAAATACTAGGCACTGATGTCATTTCACGCTTAGCTACTAGTAAACCAAAATACTAATCCGCAAAGCGTCATTCATAGTAGAAACAGAAAAGAATCGTCTGCTCCACGTGGTCTGCTGATGTAAAAACAAAAGTTCGTCTGCCGTCGAAGACACCTCGTCGCCAATGTAATGTTGAATGTTGTCAATGTGGGTTACCTAACGCACGTCACATTGTTCATACTGACAACACAAGGAACACCCGGTTCCTATGATATTTGTATTTATTGCTAGAGATTATAGGTGCGTTGTTGTGTGGTAGTATGGCTTGTACCCACGTGTCGTCATATCCTGCCACAAGGAGCGCCCATATTATGGGAGACCGCCATCTTAGTCAGTAACTTTGTTTGAAAAATGCCAGATCGATGCTGTTTACACACAAATAAGGACTAAGATGGCGACACTTCCGTTGGAAGGGTCGAGATTCGCCCGCAGGTGGGGGGGAGCCATAGGCGCCCGCAAGTAACCGGAAGTTGTACTCTTATCAAACTAATGCACAGACCGTAGCTAGTAGCACGGTGCAGTGCTGGACATTACAATTATGAGGAAATAGAAAGAAGGAAATGATTGCAAGATAATCAGGAAATAACTGAAGTATTTACAGATACACAGCTTACTATGTAGAAAGAATTAATTAGATTTAAAACCGAAAAAAGTTAGTTAGATATGTGAAGATTTGATTTGGGAGGGGGGGATGGAGGGGGGTTGGGGTGGGTGGGTGTGATAGAGGGAAAGACGAGATAAAGGTCATGCCCGATCGTTAAATGTCCCCAGACTGGCCAGGGACACCCGGGCCCCACATGATGCATGTAGAGTGTCATGCACGACCGCTTAGTCCCCCCAGATCAACCCGGGGGAACACTGGCCCCACATGATGCATGCGCAGGAGACTTTTCTTCTGCAGGGTATTTGTTGAAAGATACTTGGAATTGATTTGGAGGAGTTCTGTGTGGAATTTAAAGAAGGTAGTCAGACGGGCTTCAGTTCGATGGTCAGTTCGACGGGTATGTAGAAGGGGCCATTTCAAGTTTTTCAGGAGGTCTGCCGATCTTGTTGCCTGACAGTAGTCTCAGGCCACCCATCTTGCAGCTCGGCTCTGGACTTTTTCGATGGCGTCAATGCTGCTCTTGTTGTGGGGGTCCCAGACTGGGCTGGAGTATTCCAGGAGGGGACGCACCATAGCTTTGAAGGCCTGTTCCTTTGTTGTTGACTTTCAAGGCCCTCCTCAGGAATCCCAGACTTTTGTTTGCCCTGCTGACCATGTTATTCACTTGGGTGTCCCACCTAAGATCAGCAGAAATCGTGACACCCAAGTACTTTGCATGGGGCACGCACTGGAGCTGGTGTCCGTGAAGGATATAGGCCTTCTCCAGTGTCTTTCTGCGCCTGGTCACATGTAGGACAGAGCATTTCTGGGGGTGGAAAGCCATTTTCCAACGGTCTTCCCATGAGGCTTCAGTTCGACGTTCGTCTTTCCCATCTTGTTGCCTGACAGTAGTCAACCCATCTTGCAGCTCGGCTCTGGACTTTTTCGATGGCAATGATCGTCCTGAAGTTGGTTTTGATCAGTGGAGGCTTGGATGTCCTGATGGCAGATGGTATCGTCAGCAAACAGGCGTGCTGTAGATTGAAGATCCTCGGGCAAGTGATTGATATATAGGAGGAAAAGGGACGGACCCAACACGGACCCTTGGGGGACCCCTGACTGGACAG
Organism: Phymorhynchus buccinoides; assembly: GCA_017654935.2. Lineage (NCBI taxonomy): Eukaryota > Metazoa > Mollusca > Gastropoda > Neogastropoda > Raphitomidae > Phymorhynchus > Phymorhynchus buccinoides. The sequence continues at coordinate 22,673 of JAGGCT020000810.1, read as the reverse complement.
GAGTAGGAACCGATTTCACTCCTCCCACCACGACTGACTGGATACGATCAGCAAGGAAGTTTTTGATCCACTGGGTGGTCTTCTCTGCGAGTCCGTATTGACGGAGTTTGTAGACGAGGAGGGCGTGGCTGACCTTGTCAAACGCTTTGGAGAAGTCCATTATTAGCACGTCCTCTTGATGGCCTTTTTCCAAGGTCAGTTGTTAGCTGACTCAAGAACTTTGTAAAAAGGCTGATCTATAGAAAGAGACAGAGTGTAAGGGAGAGAGAGAGAGAGAGAGAGAGAGAGAGAGAGAGAGAGAGAGAGAGAGAGAGAGAGAGAGAGAGAGAGAGAGAGAGAGAGAGAGAGAGAGAGAGAGAGAGAGAGAGAGAGAGAGAGAGAGAGAGAGAGAGAGAGAGAGAGAGAATGAATGAATGAATGAATGAATTTTATTTATAGAGGGTAATAGAGTAAGCAATAACATATGCTTTTTTACATCCAGCCCTCTGGACAGAATACATATATAAAAGTAGAAAATGGAAAACGAAAATAAACACATACAAAATATAATATAAAGCATGCAAAAAACATCCCTATATGTAACACATCAATAACAAAATCAAACCTATTATTATTAACTATACTCATTATTAACATTCAAAATGTGTGAAGTAAGCGCATAGGGGAAGAAGGGGTAAAAAGCGCATGGGCGGGTAAGAAGCCCACCCCAATTATCTCATGAAATAAAGAAAGTTTCAGTCAAATTTGCCCATGAGACGAATGCTAGACATTAACGCTCGTCTCATGGGCAAAATGAGACTGAAATTTGCTTCATTTCATGAGATAATTGGGGTGAGCTTCTTACCCGCCCATGCGCTTTTTACCCCGTCTTCCCCTACACACGGGAAAATAAAACCCAATCCTACTTTTCACACTCATCTTTAAACATTCAAAAATAGAGAAGTGCACAAACATGAAAAAAAACCTCAATCATACTTTATATATTCATCATTAAAATGTACTTATTTGAAAAGAAACCCATGCACATAATAAGTCAAACATAAGATTACTTTACCTTATACTCATCTTAGCATGCACAATTTAAAATGTAAATACATGTACCCATGGCAACATGAAACCTACTCCTACATTACATTATTCATTTTTAACCTTTACCGGACTTCTGGGGTCGCCCACGACCCCTTGACACACAAAACATGTTATATCTCTAAAACTATTTAAGCAATCTTCATGAAATTTCATGACTGTCAAAAACGTAAATGGCTTTAAGTGTGTTAAATGTAATTAATGTGTATAAAATATAAATGACGTAATATGACGCGTAATTTTGATATACCTGTCCGGATGACGGGGGTCTCCCACGACCCCTACTTTAAAGAGCACTGCAGTGCATTGAGTAGGGGTCGTGGGAGAACCCCGCCATCCGGACAGGGATAAACATATGGTGCCTCTTTGACAAGTAGGGGTCGTGGGAGACCCCCGCCATCCGGATAGGGATAAACACCTAGGAATTTGCTCTTTACTGAGTAAGGGGTCGTGGAAGACCCCCGCCATCGTGTCCGTGTAGTCAAAAGCATGATCCGGTAAAGGTTAACATGAACACTTGAAATTAAAAAGTAAGCACATGCACTCGTAACAAAAGCAGACCTAGTCATATTGTTTGCATGCGAATACACATATTAAAAAGTAAATACTGCTCATGACGAAATCAAGCCTAAGCCTACTTTCTAGTCCTCATCTTTAACATGCACATAAGTAAAACTTAACTCATCACAAAATAAAGACTAATCCTATTTTACATACTCGTAACATGTACACATTTTAAATTTGAAGCCAATACACATAATGAAATCAAGCCTAAGCCCATTTTACATACTAATCTTAAAAAAATACATCAAACGTAAATGCAAGCATGCACATACACATGACAGAATAAAACCAAATCCTATTCTACATATTCATCTTTAACATGCACGCATTTTGGAGTAAACACTTATACATAGCAAAATGAAACCCAATCCTATAATAATAATAGTAGCAATAATAATAATAATAATAATAATAATAATAATAATTCATATAATGCTAAAAATCCAAGTATGCTCGTTGCGCGTTGCAAAATAAACAATGAAAGATGGAAGAAAGAGAGAGAGAGAGAGAGAGAGAGAGAGAGAGAGAGAGAGAGAGAGAGAGAGAGAGAGAGAGAGAGAGAGAGAGAGAGAGAGAGAGAGAGAGAGAGAGAGGGGGGGAGGGGGTAGTGCTAGGAGGCGTTTAAAACAAATTTAGATGTTTTTCAACATCCTACCAAAAAATCCCCTTTTTGACGCGAAATAGCTTGTGTACAGAATTGAAGCATTTGTCAAGCGAAATCGAGTCACAAGCCTCGTTTTCGCAACAGGAAGTGCCCGTTTTTTCTTGATGGCGTAGAAAGGTAGATCAGAAACGCCACACATTGTATTGTTGTATTTTGTGAATATGTGATTTATTTTGCGATAAAACTCATCTGTACGTGAAACAAACTGTAAGTAATTGTTTTATTTGCTTAGAATTGGGAATACAACGATGTATGACTGTGGCGTTCTCCCAGAAATGTGGAAAGTATAACCTTGCCAGGTTTGGGGAGTTCACATGAAAAGGGTTTCAACGGTTTCATCAAAAAGACGTAGAGTAAAGCTAAGTGTTTTTGGTTTCATGCACGCCGTTGTGAATCATAAAACTGTGTCAGCTTAGACGTAATTAAGACAGAATATGTAACAGATTGTTGTTTGGGGGTTTTGGGTTTTAAATTGTAGACGCGGAAACCTTTCTTGTGAAACACTAGTAGTGTAGTACTTAGTACTAGTACAGTACTTACGATTAAATGAGACTCATCATACCCTAGAAGTGACACTGAAACTTGATTGACTGTAAGCAGAACCCTTCAGTTTTTTTAAGGTTTTTTTATATATCAGCATCTTCAAATCAAAGAAGGCGGATGATTGATGGAAGAAGAAGAAGAAGAAGATGATGGTGTCTTCGTCTTCTTCTGTGGTGGCAACCAACTTCTATTTACAGAAGTAAATGTACGCACTTAGGGGTGTGACCAAAGGAGAAGAAAGAAGGATTTCAACAGAGAGGAGAAACAAAACAAAAACAAAACAAAAATGCCTCAGGAGCCTGCAGATCTTAGTTCAGCTCTTCCTTGTCCTATGGTTGTTGAAGTTATTAACATTCTTGTTGTTTAGTGAAGCCGATTTAAGTCCAATTTAAAAACTGAAACAAAGACATAAAGCAACAAAAAAACAAAAAATGTGAACCATAGGCCTCCGCAGTATCTAGGTAAGACCATTCCAGCTACTGTAGCGGTCCCTGGGGCCAAACCCCGACCGGCACAACTCCTGCCCTTCATTTACTACTACTACTTTGACCTATGTCCCCTAACTCCCTAGTTTATTCTTTTCGGTGGATGAGAGCTCTGTGGATGCGTATAATTTCCATGTGCTTAGGCAAAGAGAGCCAAAAGAGGATTGTTGGCAGTGTGTAGTTACCTTATGCAGTTCTTGATCTTAAGTATTTCTGTTGGAAGAAGTTAACACGAACTGATGTTTTTATTCAATTTAAATGTTCACTTCATGTTTTTGCTATGCTTTTTTTTCTCTCCAAACATTTCAGTATCAGAATCTTATCAAACGCAATGAAGGTGGATGATATAAAAAGGAAGAAAAAGAGAACTGCCTAACATTTTATCTTTTTTTTCCAAAATCCATGTTGATCCATGTTACTGTTAGTACTCGGAATAAAATATGACAGAAATGTATGTAATTGAACCAGGTTCTCCAAAAGAGAAATATTATTGATAAAGTAAGCTGGCTATGGAATATGTGATAATTTACTAAATTATTGGATAAATAATTTTTGGAAAGACAGGTCACATGTTAGAGTGGGTCTTAACAATTCAAAAGAATGTTGTGTTATTCCCCAGGGTAGTATCCTGGGACCTGTCATCTTTACTGTATATGACCTACCTAATAATATAGACAGTGCCTGTAACTAATGTAAGATCTTTGCTGATGATACCAAAATCTATAATAAATCATCTTTTTCTACTTCTCTCCAAAATTACATTGTTAAATTGCAAGATTGGTCCGATAAGTGGAATTTGTATTTTAATGATTCAAAATGTGGTGTTTTGCATGTGGGTAAGAACAATCATGAATGTGACTATGAAATGAGACTAAATGATGGTGTCCAGCCAATAGCTGCTATTACAGAGTCAGAGGAGAAAGATTTGGGTCAGCAAGGCTAATCAAATGTTGGGAATTATAAAGCGTAGTTTTTCATTTATTAATAAACTTATAAAGATAAGACATCTAAAATTATATAAATCATGACAGTCAAGTCAAATTGAGAAGGTTCAAAGGCGTGCAACTAAATTGTTAAAAGAGTGTAAAAATATGACCTATCCAGAGAGGTTAAAATATCTTAATTTACATTCTCTAAAAGGTAGAAGGTTGCGAGGAAGTTTAATTCAAACCAAAAAAATGTTCAACAATTTTGATGATGTTCATGTTGATACTTTCTTTTCAGCCCCACAAATCACTAGCACTAGAAAATCTGATGGCAAAATTTGTATTAAACATTGCCATACTAACAAAAGAAAATGTTACTTTACTAACAGTTGCTGTTTACTGTCTGAGAATGATCTTGACACTAGTTAACATTAAGTTTGCACAAAATATTAATACTTTTAAAAATCTTCTGGACAATCTTCCTAAATTTCAGACACTTTTTGTGTGATTTTGAATGATTTGTTTAATAATAATCAAATATGTAGCGGGATGAGAAGGGATAAAAAAAAGTACAATAATCTTAATCATGTACTGAACAGATAATCAAAATGAGAAGATAAAATCTTTCACATTGGAAGGAAAAATATATGCGCGCGCACACACACTCACACAGGCATGCATGCACACATGCGCGCTCGCATATATGCACGCACACACACATTCTCTCTCTCTCTCTCTCTTCTCTCTCTCTCTCTCTCTCTCTCTCTCTGAGTCTCTCTCTCTCTCTCTCTCTCTCTCTCTCTCTCTCTCTCTCTCTCTCTCTCTCTCTCTCTCTCTCTCTCTCTCTCTCTCTCTCTCTCTCATTACAACAATAATGACATATCCTATTTTTTAGACAATAGCTTCAGTAAATGCATTAAATTTTGATAGAAAAAGAGCTACTGAATGTACATTGAGCAATTTAATAAGCTACTCCCAATCCCAGTTATAACAATGAACACCCCCCTCCCCTCCTCCAAAAGAAACCCGCAAAACAAATCAAATTTTAGACAAAACCGTACATTGTTTGGGTTTTAGGGGTCAGTACATACAGAGAGAGGGGGAGGGAGAGAGAGAGTATGCATACACATTAACCCTTTCGGCGCCAGCCATTTTTCAGCCAAAAAATACCATTAAACTTAACAGGGTAGAGAAAAACAAATTGTCAGCAATATTGGGAATTCCTCTGTGACATGTATAACATCAGACATATCCTTATCTCCCAAACTTAAGAAGATAGGGTCTTTGAATAACATGCCCTGATCTGATGCATTTTAGTGACATGGGTGTCAAACCATTGTGGTGCATAAATGCGACATTGGCGGTGAAAGGGTTAACGTATGAATAAAATACAGTGCAAATATTATAGCAAGGCCATGTCTGTTTATTGATAAGAAAAAGCGTGTGTGTGCTCACGCCTGTGTGTGTGTTAGAGAGAGAGAGGGGGGGGGGGGGGGGGGGGGAGAGAGAGAGTGTGTGTGTGTATGTGTGTGTGTGCAGATCAAAATCTTTTCGAACATATTTGCTCATCTTCTTAGCATAAAATGTATAGAAATTAAATAATTAAAAAACATTGTTTGATAATAGTTTTATTCACAGTTCTCTTGGTGATTAGTCATGTTCGGTGTCCCACCACCCCGATTGATCGCACAGCAAGCACAAAGCAATATTATCTGCAATCACTCCATCACTATTTCATTTCTTCAGGAGAAAATGCCTCCAAATGTCTGACTTGTCCTTCGGGTTCGGTAGGCCTACCATATTGTAACCATCAGCCATACTTGCACCTTACAAAGTCAAAGTAATGCACCACCACAAACTAGAAACAGCTACTCTTGGTTTACAAACACCCATTCTGCACTGAGATTCACTGCTGTTCTTAAAAAAGAATGCGTTATTCTAAGCAAAAACTTACTTTCAGTTTGCAGTTAAAAAAACGGTTCATAGCAACTCAAAACGTTTTTTTGAACTGCAAAATCTTAGCACCGTTTTTTGGGTTCAAAACAGTTTTATTCCCCACCTCTACCTACCAGTACTACTGACGTACTGCATTGGAAATTACTTGCGATGGCATTGAAGTCTCTCTGTGTGTATTCTGTGTGTGTCTGCGCATGTATTGTTTGTTTATTTTTAAGCAGCTGCAAAGCGAGAATTGCTTAATTTTTGAAATCCTTTCACCACCAATGCTGCCTTTTTTTGCCACAGTGATTTAGCATCCATGTCATTAAAAGCCTTGAAACTAGGGTCTGTTATCCAATGATCTTGTGTTCTTAATTTTGAGCAGTAAGGATAAGCCCTATTCTAAACATGTCACAAATAAATCCCTAATATTACAGATGAATTTTGTTCTGTACCCTTGTAAGTTTAATAGAAAATTGTGCTCTTGTAAGTTTAATGGAAAATTGTGGTTAAAAAATGGCTGGCGACAAAAGGGCTTATGTTTTCAGAGTAATTTGTCTCTTTGTTCCTATGTGGATGACTGTATTGTTACCATGATAGTGTTTGAATGGAGGAACGTAGGAGGCTGATTTTGTGCATGTGGATAGGTACTTAGGATATCTAGGCCAAGTTAGAACATGAAGGTCATTGGTCATGAAGGTCTAGGTCACGAGTTGAAATGCTGCTATGTGGCTGCTTGATCTAGCAATAGGCAAATAGCATTTCTAGTTGGTGTATGTAAATGGATTATATTTCAATCTCTACACTACAGCTAAAACTACTGGACCAATCTTTAGTAGTTTGTAAAACTTAGTAGATGGTCTTCATCCTGATTATGACTTGCATTTTGTCAATTTCATCACATGGCAAGCCATTTCAATGTAGTCCCACTGAGTCTTGACAATGAACAGTGTAAATTGTACTGAATAGATAAGAATAAAAATTTGCAGACCGTTTGTTCCTCATGTCTTGACAATGAAGTTTGTGATTGCAATTTACTGAAATGGTTAACCATACGTACTCACACAAGTCACTGTAACTTTGATTCTTCTTTGTGAAACAAATGTGGGAAAGGTTTGGTAACGACGAAAAAAAAGAGGAACAATTGATTATTAGCCTGTAGTCCTCTGCCCCTGTAAGAATTTTCTCATCCCTCTTCCTTTTCAGTTTTCTTTTTGTTGACATGGGAGTATGTTTGATGCATGGCTGTACTATATTCTTGTCTTTTTCTGATTTTATTTACCGTGTTTAAAATAGGGCCTGAAGAAAAGTGTGTAAGACGCTTGAAAATTCGCTGCAAACTAGAATATGGGCGTTTGTGTTTTTTATTTTCTTGTATATATATCGCATTTATTCTTTGAAAAAAAAGAGAGATTAATACATGTATTTTGTATGAACAGTCTCACTTATTTTTAATGTTTATATTCATTGATACTTGTCTTCATGTTGATTATTCTTGGCTTGTCTTTAATGTGTATGTTTATCTGTATGTTAGGGTTTAGGCCTTTGTTCAGCGCTTTGAGCACCCTGCAAAGGGAGTTAAGCGCTCTATAAATAACCAGTATTATTATTATTATTATATCAAATTGGCACCTAACCTTAGTTCAAAAACCACCTCGATAAAGACCCCAAGATTCAACAATTGAAATGTGTATATGATTAATACATCTAAGACTAGTAAAAGCGTCCTAGTCATGCCAGTCATGAAAAAGAATACAAAGAATCAGAAAGGAAACATTATGAGGCTACAAGGCCTAATTGTCCTCATTCTCTGACCTGACCTGACCTAAAATTGGTTTGGTCCAAGCAATAATCACTCCAATGTTTGTCTAATTGCCACTTAAGTGTTCCTGCAGTAGCAAGTGAGGGTGGTAAGTAGCAAGTAAGGAGTTCCACATATTGATAACTGTTAGCAAAAAAAGTGTGCACATTGGTTGGACTTACCAAAGGTTTTTTTCAATTTCATATCATGTCCTCTAGTTATTGAATTGTTAAATGTGAACAATATGTGGCACTTGTGTTGAATCCAACCAATTATCAGAATTTAGAAACCATTGCGAAAGACATGATTGTTTACCATATTTTTCGGATTATGATAATATAGATTATTATACGGTGCACCCCCCAAAATACAGATTTTGTTATATTTTCTTACTATTATTATTGGTCACATTATAATATAAGGCGCAGAGGTCTCCCTCTGGGGAAAAAGTATCGCCTTATAGAAGTTATAGTCAGACAAACACGGTACACAAACAGGTCTTAGAGTAGGCTCCCCTTTCAATTAGGAAGAGTTCATTTGTGTGACTTCCTGTTGGCCAGATGGTGTTTTACGTCCTCCTGACCTGCAACACAGGCATAGGCTTAGGGACACACACAAAATTGCTTTTGATGGGGGGATAAAATGGAGAACGGAGCCAGAAAAAAAGGGGAAATTTATATAAAAATAGATGTTAGAAGCTTTAGATTGTGTAAAGTTAACAAAGGACCGTATGATTAATATTTCAAAGGACAATAATTCTCATTCTTATATTTGTTTGTCTACAGTCATCATTTACCATGTTGAGTTAAAACTTGCTTCCTTCCATTTAAGATTTCAGGGCCACTTGCTTCCTTCCATTTAACTAATTTAAGATTTCAGGGCCACTTGCTTCCTTCCATTTAAGATTTCAGGGCCACAATGTAAATTGAAATAAAAATCTTTTTAGGCCATGCATAAAATTACACATATTTACAGAAAAATACTTTATTGATGAATAATTATTCATTCATGACTTCCCGTTGTGTTATTTGCTCACTTTTCTTCATGAAAATTTTGATTTTAAAAATGTTAGCGCCCCTTTTTAGGGAAGCGAGATCAAGTGGGTTCCTGCTCCCCCCCCCCCCCCCCCCCCCCCCCCCCCCCCCCCCCCCCCCCCCCCCCCCCCACCATTGCATAGTAAAATAATGAGCTTGTTTATCACCAATTTCTATTTTATTGCTTTAATTTTCTCATATCAGTTGTATCTAATGTACCAATGCTGTGCAAATCTAGTGTCTGTTGAAATAAACCGTAAATTTAACCCGCATCTCCACCATCATCCTTCAGGGCTCCAAGTTGTAGTGAAAGACAAGGGGTCCCTCAGGGACTCTTTCATTTAGGGTATAGAGGGTCCTACTCCTATGGGAGGGATACAGGGTCCCCATTGCATTGCACATATTGAAATACATAACATTGCAAGTGTATGTGATGAGTAGCTTGACAGAAGTTTTCAGAATGTATATATAGTGTACACACATGCATGCACACTTCACACACACACGCATGCACGCAACCACGCACGCACGCACGCACGCACACGCACACACACACACACACACGCACACACACACACACATAGGGTAGGCAAAGAATTAGTAAATGAGATTCGGGGAGAGAGAATAGATGAAAAAGGTGAGGAAATCAGTTCAATGAATTAGGCATAGAAGCAGTGAAAATAATGGACGGTGAAAGGTCCTTGATTGGAAGTCGGAACTTGGAATGCCAAGACCATAGTTTGCTATTTTTGCCAATTTTCATAGTGCATCCCTGGGACACCCTACACATTCTCATTGAGGGTCCTTTTTGTTTATAGTACTTCATGGACCGGGAGTCCAGACCTTACCCTCCAACCTCCCAGTGCCACACATTCACGCTTTGATTCTCTTGCCTATTTATTTATAAAGATTTTTTTTTTTAGCGCTTATTCTTACTCTTAGCGCTAAAAAGGGACAGTGGGGTTATATGGGTTAATAAAACACTCATCTAAAGTACATTGATACATGTCGATTACCATGCAAAAGATTTGAAAGGCTATGTAATTCGGGAAAACTATACCTGCGCATGTGTGTGCTTGCGTGCTCACAGGTATATTGCAATTTTCGGACTATAAGGTACACCTGATTATAAGATGCACCCCACAAATTTTACACCAAATTCAGATTTTGTTATGTTTTCTTACTTATAAGGCGCTGGTGTGTGTTTGTATGCACGCTGATCAGTGATGTGAATGTGTGCGTGTTCTGTATTTTTTTTTAGCATCAAAATGGCGCTGCAAGTTTAATTCTCCCAATGCCAGGGTGTAAGGTAAAACAAGGTCCCTATGTGACCATTAGCAGGACCTCTTTACTTCCATTAAGTACCATATTTTTCAGACTGTTAGGTGCACAGGTCTTGTTATAAGGCACCCCCCACCCCCCCCCCACCCAAAATTTACACAACATTCAGATTTTGTTTGTGTATTTTCTTACTATTTTGTGACCCAGCACGACAAAAGGGACATTAAGTGTTACAACTGACCATTCTGAGATAATTATGTTTTTTAAAACTTCAGACATTCTTGTATCTTTTTCCGTTCCACAGTTATGAGCATTTAAAGTTAGTAGGGTGAGCATCGGCCATTTTGAGAATACACAGTCTAAAGTCTAGCTTAGCTGAAGAAAATGCATTGGCCTACTCGTTTTGAAGCACTTGTCAGACCATTTAGAGACCACATTAAAGGTTGTCCTTTATGCATATGACAGATAAGATGTTGCACTTGCAGAACACAACAATACCCATAACATAAAATGGACAAAAAGTGAGATTTGTGACTTTGCAAGCCTGTTGTGAGAAACTAGCCCAGCGACTTAATGTCCCTTTCGTGGTGCTGGGTCACATATCGTCGCTGTCCGACGCTAACCGTGTATTTACACAATCAGTGATTTTACAGGAGCATCAAAAAACATTGTCGCCTGCTACAAAGTCAATCCCCATTTGATATACGCTTGACCTTTCTTCTTTTCCGATGAGTAAACATGTGACACAATAAAAGTTGCATTAACACCCAAAATTTTCGTGATAATTCAGTTATACGGTTACTCACAAAGTTGTGCATTGTTCTCACAATGGGAGATACGACAGCTGCCGGCAGTTACACGATTAGCGTGACCAGTTACACGCTTATCACGTCAAAACCAGCAACAACCCGCCACATGCACGATTATTTCCGTGGTATCATGTGACAAATTTGAGCATTTTTATTGGTCGCAGACACAAGATATTTATAGAAGACCTGCTATAGAAGTCACTGGAAGGAGTTTCAGTAAAAAATCTATTTTTGTCAAATTTTATAGATACACGGTTAGTGTCGGACAGCGACGATATTATTAGTCACATTATAAGGTGCAGGGGTGTCAGTCTGAGAGAAAAAGTAATACCTTAAAGTCTTGGTAAGTAGTAATGTTGTACAGCAGAAATGGCTTTGGTCTCTTTTCACCATCCGCCGTTTTTTGTGCTTGATTTAGCACTTGATGCTTATGGTAAAAACAAAAGAGGGAACTAATAGGCAGGTTTTCTTGGGTTAAAAGTAAAAGTTGTGTGCACGACATTGTTACTAATTAGTATACATGTACTAGTGTACATGTATGTTTACTTTTATGTAAGTTTTACGATTCTGCCAATTAAACATCCTAGTAATGGACAATTAAACTGATTTATCTTGTTTAATTGATAATCAAAAAGAAAAGTGCATGGGTGAGATTTGCTTAAGCACGTATAGTACTAAGTTTGGTCTTAATTAATTTTTGATTTAGCAGTATTTTCAGAAAAGAAACAGGGTTACACACACACTCACACAGGCACATGCACAGTCACTTATGCACACACACACACACACACACACACACACACACACACACACACACACACACATAGGAAGGAAGCTGGCAGAGTGGTTAAGACGTTCGCCTGCCGATTTCAGTGCATGACTGCAACGTGAGTGACCTGGGTTCGAATCCCGGCCTCGCCCATTCTTTCTAGTTCAACCGAAAATTGAACTGAACCTCGAGTCCTTCGGATGGGGACTTAAAGCTAGTCTGACCCGTGCGCTTTATGCACATTGAAAATCCCATGGCAGTTAAAAGTCAGTAAGAGCAGGGAGAGATCCTGCTGCCTGGTATGACCAAATTGATAGCTAGTTTTCCCAAGTCTGCCCCCACCCCCTCCACACCCTTGAAGTTGGTTAGAGGATCATCATATTATGTTTGTTTACAAACACAGACATTAGAACATGTGTTCTTTTTTATACTCCCAGTTCTGAAACTTCACTATGCCTAAACCATTGAACCGATCTAAACAGAGCCTGGAAGAATGGCACCTTATCATATCGCTGCCTGTGAATTAGTCACTAATGTAATTCATAATTTGTCAGTTTTGATGTGTTTGGCTTAGCGGTTGATCAGGGCAAGGGACATCATGTTGATGTTGATCACTGGTGTTGATGTGTGTGTTCGTGTGCATGTGTTGGTGTGTGTGTGTTTTGTGTGTGTGTGTGCTTGTGTGATATTCTGTAATGCTGATTTTGATGTTATGTTATTGTTAACTCTGATTCTGTTAGTGTGTGTGTGTGTGTGTGTGTGTGTGTGTGTGTGTGTGTGTGTGTGTGTGTGTGAACTCTGTGTGTCACTGTGTGCAGACCTGCCAACCTTTCTGCTTTGAGCGGAATTTCTTCCGCTCAGACTATATATTTCTTCCGCCCTTCCGCTCAAGTTCATAAAATTCCGCTTTCAAAACTTTAAAAAAAAAGTTTTTTTGAACACACAAATTCATCATCTTATATAACCGACTTTCTAGTTTCTGTTTGCGCACTTCCGTCAAGATGGTGATTGACACATCGATGTGTGTGAGACTCTGGGGAGAAAAGAAAGAGAATAGACCAATATTTCTGCCAAGATTACATGGAAAAGTGCATTCAGAGATCAAGAAAGTGAGCATCATGCTAGATGTATGATATGCTCACTACACTTAAAAGTCTCATATGGAGGGTGTCAAGACATCACATTTATTTCTCATCGTCATATCGAAACTGCAAACTCCCAGCAGACTTCGTCTTCCACCGTTACCACCGTTACCGACTTTTTTAAACCAACGGAAGGAAAGGAGAACAAAGATGAACTTAAATTGATTCATTATTTTCCTTCCAAGTCTTATTATTTAAGTAATTTATGACACCAACCGTCCTGGTCTGCCCAAATAAAAAGGATACAGGAACAAAGCAAAAGCTTCTATTGTGCTAGGAATAGTTGTGGCACTTCCAGACAAGACTAGTTTTAAACAAGACAAGTTAGGGATGGTTGTGACACTTCCAGACAAGACTAGTTTTAAACAAGACAAGTTAGGGATGGTTGTGACACTTCCAGAGAAGACTAGTTTTAAACAAGACAAGTTAACAAGGATGAAAATTGCTTGCTTCAAATTATGTTTATGCGCGAAAGGTAAGATGCCGCGTCAAAATTCCTCTTAGCTCCCAAAAATTCCTCTTTCCTGCTTCAAGTATTCCTCTTTGGTCTGTTAGGGGGTTGGCAGGTCTGTGTGTGTGTGTGTGTGTGTGTGAACTATGTGTGTGTGTGTGTCTATTTAAATAAGAATTGATTAATTGTGCTTTATTTAATCTACGGTTTTTGTACTCCCAGTTCTTACAGAACGGGAGTACATTGGAATGGAAACGAGGGCTGTGCGTTGCCTGTCTCTGTGTGTGTGTGTCCGTGCACAACTGAAATGTGTTCCAGTCCATAGCGCCTAAACCACTGAATTGATCGGTTTTTTTCATTTTTATAAAACGATCTTTATTCAAAAGAACATGTTACAAAGACATCATCAAAATACCACTCTCTCTTGTATTCATGCTCCTCAACCACCCCAATCATGAAAAACAAACATTGTACATATCGATCGTATTGAAACTTGAAACTTGGTACAATGTTTCCTTAGACCTTGCAGATGCTGTATGACGACGAAAATAGTGTTTTACGTCCTCTTGGTCTGAATCAGACACATATGGGACATTTGTAAATACAAATATGGTGGGAACAATACTGGAGGCAATGCCCGGAGGCAGTACGAAACCAGTAAAGTCCCGATTTTTTTAATTAATACAGATAGGTGTAGCGGTAACCACGCCTCGGTTAAACCTTATCGGCTATGGCACCGCCACAAGTATTTTGAACGCAGCATTATAATAGTATAACAGATGCTGTACATTAAGCCAGATTCACAGAATGACAAGCTATATCAGCATAATCCCAGTGAGAAAAATTTGAATAATAAAAAGACACTGATTATTTAAAAGATAACGGAAGGATTTAAGCCAAAGTATGTTTACTGAAAAGGTGTTACTTAATAATATTTTGTTGTAAAATATTAAATTTCTAAACAATGTTATACTGAAACAGGAAATTTTAAAACACATAAATACACAATGACCATAGAGTCCAAAATTAAGTCCCCTGAATTTCATCAGTGGGTCTTATTTGATCAAATTCAAGAGATCATTCGAAATTTACAACCAGTGGCATTTTTTTTAATGGAAGGATGGAAGTTCAGTTTAACGTCGCGTATCGGCTTTCGCCATGTACGACGGGCTGAACAAACCAACCAGGGTATAAACAAAAATTTATGTTCCTGAATCACTGTCTTAGCCAAAAGGCCGAGAAGCGATCATAATAAGGAGGTTTTTTTTAACTGGTAGTAGTACGTTTATAAGGCGTTTGCCTTCTTGTTGTAGTTTCTTATTGAATTTTGTTTGTTTGTTTGTGTCACTGTGCACATGTGTATGCAGGGGATTTTTCCTCTCACTCTGCACTTGGCCTTATGGTTTGAACGTGAAGTCTTTCGGATGAGACAATAAACCTTGGTCCTGTGTGCCCATGCACTTAGCACATGTTAAACGCAGTGGCATCAGTCACAAATGTCACATTAAAAAAAAAAAAATTGCATGTGTTTTGTTTTGGATTAATGAATTAGAAATGTCCAACCACTCAACTGCATGCATATTGTGTTGTGTGATGTGTGACAGTCAGAGACTGAGTTCCCACATTGCTGAACATTTTCTCCAGCAGTAGATTAAAGCTAAAACCACTGATACTGTGATAGACAGACACAGAATTGAACAGAAAGAGAGAGTGAGTGAGAGATCATTGAGAGAAGACAGACAGACAGACATAGATACCAGGCATCAGAACTGTCAGAGCAGTAATCTTTCCTGTTAAATAGCATTTCACAGCGATTTCTTATCGCATTATGCCATGTTCGTGTTGAGAACTGATTAAAGTGATTTCAATGTTGCTCCACTTCAGCCTGGGGTCTTTATGGTGCTTTTACCGACTACCAAGTTTTTGAGAGGATTGGACTTCAGACAATTCTGAAGCCTGAGACACAGATGCAGAAACAGACAGACAGACAGATAGACAGAAAGAGATATGGGGAGAGCGCGGATCACAAGAGAGAGAGACAGACAGACTGGACAGAGACAGACAATAAAAACAGAAAGAGAGAGAGAGAGAGAGGCAGATAACAGCCATTCGATCTTTGTTGTAGGTACCTGGTAGACAATCGTCTACAAGACCAACCCACCACCCCCCTTCAATCAGGATGGATCAGCCCTCATTTGCCTGCGGGGTGTGTGGGAAGTGTTTCCCCAGCGCGGAGCGCCTCTCGCAGCACATGCAGAGCCACACGGGCCGCCGGCCCTTCCGCTGCCTCATCTGCTGGCCCATGTTCTACCACATGCCCGGCGCCCAGGTCGCCTCCACCCCGGAGATGTCACCCCTCCACATGTCAGTGTCGCCCCGGGAGATGTCACCAGGGGAGATGTCGCCGCAGGAAATGTCACCTCCTCACCTGTCGCCACAGAAGATGCCACTGCCCGCTTCTGAAGAAGAGACATTACCGTATCCTCCGAAAGGAATGTCACCGTTTGTTCCCGAAGAAACGTCACCGTCTGTTCCTTCGCTGGCTCCGGTTTCTGCCAGTGGGGACAATGCGTCTCAGGTCACCAGCACACGCACAAAGGGTGTCTTTGCAGAAGAGGCTTCTTCTGTTGAAACGTCTTCTGTGGAGTTGGCTTCTATGCACATTGAGGATGTCTCTTCTACTCAAGCACAAGAAGATGACGCAATGAAAAATTTGGAGAAAGTTTCTGATAGACTTCAGCATGACTTGGTAGAATCTGCTGCCGGTACTGATAATCCAGAGACTGGGGCAGAAGTGTCAGGAGAAAAGACAAGCATTGTGGATGAGCCTCCGCTTGATTCAGTGAAGCCTACTGCAGACGATGATTCTCCAGAGCTAATAGAAGGTGAGCCTTTGGAGTCAGAAGCTGAAGATGTTGCCGTGAATCCCTCCCAGAGTCCTGATGGCGCTCCCGTGGATGCTGCTGCAAAGGATTCAGGAGACCTGGAAACCTCCATGGACTCATCTGCGACAATTGATTGGGCGGAGAATGGTCCCAAAGGTGAAGATTTAGTGGAAAATGTTTATTTATCTGCTGAAGTTGATCCCGAACCATCTGCCCAAGAAACTAACATTGCGAATAATAAGACAGATAAAGAACAGTCGGCGAATGTTAAAGGCGAAGCTATTGTTGGTAAAAGAAATCGAAGAAAGTCACCGCGAGGCAAAGATAAAGTTGCTGCTAATGACAGAGATGTAGAACCGTCATCAAATGTCGAAGAAGACTTTGCCAGTAAAAGGGATGAAGAACAGCAGTCAGGAAGCGTGGAAGAGGAAGACGTTGACAAAAGAGGAGTGAGAAAGTCTCCACGTAAAAGAGACACAGACCACTCACCAGATGTCAAAAGCAATGTTGCTACTAAGAAAGGCGGGAGAAAGTCCACAAGCGCTGCGAATAAACTTTTTGCTAGCAAAGAAAGTAGAAAATCATCACCAGATTTCAGAGAGAAAGCTGTTAACCAAAGAGGTGGGAGAAAGGAAGAAAGTGTCCTGTACAAAGTTCTTGTTGCAGACGAAAGCGACGAAGCTCAGTCAGCAAGTATGAGAGATAAAGCTGTTGCTAATGAAAAGAGTGGAGAACAATTGGATAATGTCAGACAGAAAGTCGCTCCTGAGAAGAAAGCTGAAAAACAGCCAAGTAGTGTCAGGAATAAAGATGTTAATAAAAGAGGTATGAGAAAGTCAGATCATGCTGGAAACAAAATGGCCTCCCCTAAAAGAGATCTAAGAAGTACAGATGTCTTGCGTAAAAGAGATCTAAGAAGTACAGATGTCTTGCCTAAAAGAGATCTAAGAAGTACAGATGTCTTGCCTAAAAGAGATATAAGAAATGCAGATGTCTCGCCTAAAAGAGATCAAAGAAGTACAGATGTCTCGCCTAAAAGAGATCAAAGAAGTACAGATGTCTCGCCTAAAACAGATCTAAGAATTGCAGATATCTCGCCAAAAAGAGATCTAAGACGTGTAGATGTCTTGCCTAAAAGAGATCTAAGACGTACTGCAAATGCCCAAGAAAAAGGCGTTACCAATAAAAGAGGTGGAATAAAGTCGGCATGTGGCAAAGAAAAAGTAGTTGCCAATAAGAGAGGTGGAAGAAAATCAGCACATCTTGGAGATGAAGTGTGTACTGAAAATGGAGTCCAGGAAACAGGGCCTGCCGTGGACCCATATTTGGCAGTACAGGAGAAGGGTGTTCCTGAAAGCTGTCGTGGTGAATCAGTCAATCCGCCTCAGACATACAGAAAAGAAGTTAGGGATGAAGGAACGTCTACTCTCATTGCTTTGGATAAAGAAGATGCACCTCCTACAAATGCAAATGAAACAGGTTCTTCTGTTCAGGTTATTGAGGGTACTGTGAAAAATAAAAGAGACAAAAGGAAGCGTAGCTCATCTCCCAAGAAAAGGTCTGCTTCAGCCCAAACTGTGGAAGATCCCCCTCAGAAGTCCGTGGATAGAAGCTCCCAGAAGTCTGTGGATAGAAGCTCCCAGAAGTCTGTGGATAGAAGCTCCCAGAAGTCTGTGGATAGAAGCTCCCAGAAGTCCGTGGATAGAAGCTCCCAGAAGTCTGTGGATAGAAGCTCCCAGAAGTCTGTGGATAGAAGCTCCCAGAAGTCTGTGGAAGGAAGCCTGTCTGTGGAAAGTGTTGTTATTTGCAGAACTCTTCCAGATAAGTCAGTGATAGTAATTCAAGATGATGGCTTTGAAGATTTTGGTGGGGAACAAGGCGAAGAGATGGCGAAAGCCTCAAACAAAACTTCAGAATCTTCAGTTTCTGCGGTTACCTCCAAGGCCCAAATGCCCAGTGAAGAAGCTGCACATAAAGCTGCTGCGTATGAAGATACAGCAAGTGAAAACAGAATGGGAGTAAGAGACATTGGCAGTGAAACAGACATCAGGTCGGAGGACAAAGTCGGTCCCACAGATCCTGACCAGAGTATGTCAGACAATGCTGAAACCAGAGAACCTATCATACCACCCCCCTGGGACCCAAAGCGAAGGACGCTGTCTGTGCCTCAAAACGTCAGACAGGTGCAGTACTCCCTGTCTGCTTCTCAGGACGTAAGGCAAGTACAGTACTCCTTTGAAGACCTCATCGCTTCTGCCATCTTCCTGAACCAAGGTCAGGCCGGCGTGAGTACCCCTGAACAGAGCAGCAGGCAGCAGGACAGTGGCTTCGTTCCCATCTCTTCAGCAGAAGCGTCACATGCTGCTCCACACCACACAGAAGGCCTCAGATCTGACAGTGGATTTGTTCCCATCTCTTCAGCAGAAGCCTCACACGCTGCTCCACACCACGCAGAAGGCCTCAGATGTGACAGCGGCAGGAGGAAAAAAGGCAAGCCCAAGAAGTTGAGTCTGGACGGATCCCTTCCTCCTTATCTGGCGGAGAAACTGCGGTCCAGATCCAGCACTCCGGACAGTTTTGGTGAACCGGTGACTAAAAGCGACTATGTGGCTGCTTTGGATCTCTGCAACCAGGGGAATAATCAACAGCATGTTGGTGAAAGAGATGGTGACAGTGATGAGACAAAGACAGGTGAACAACAGGTTGCTGCTGCTTCAAAACATAATCGCCATCTGGGAGGTCCAGACCATACCTACCACAAACCTGTTGTTTCAGAACCCGATGACAACTGCTCTAAAGAAAAACAGAGTCCTGACCATGAAAACAGTGATGGTAACCTTGCAGAGTCTGACACCCATGCTGAAATAGAGGACGCCGAAGACAACAGTCTTGTCGCTGAAGATTTGAGTGCCCAAAGTAAAACTGCAGAAAGAGCTTCTTCACCCAGTGACTCTGAGCTTACACCCATGCCAAGTGAAAGTCAGGCAGCAGAGAGTGCTCCAGAAGCTGGTGAAAGAAAGACTGAAAACCCAGCCAGTGGAGGAGATAAGGTGAAAACTCTGTACGCCCCTACCAATTTCATGGGACTCATCAGCTTTTTGAAGAACTTGAACATCACATCGATTTCCCGAAACGGTGGTCCACAGACGGACGCAAGTGGTGAGAATCTGAGCGGGGAATTAACCCCTTTACGTGTAGGAGAAAACATCCCAGAATTTGACGTGGCTCCTTGTATTCCTTCCACATCTCAAGGCCCCCCTCAGAGTCCTGTGGAAGTCAACATTACACAACCATATGCGGGGTCGGACTCTAGTTCCTTAGTGAAAGACATTGCTCTGAACAGAGGCAGTGTGTGTATAGAGCTGCGTCATAAAGGCGTGTCCGTGTGCCTGCTGAAAATGCCAGACAGCATGCTTAGAACACTGCTGTCTGGAAAGACTATTGACACCAACAGTACAGAAGTGACATACTTCGAATCTAACTCTCCTACCAAGGCTGTGAATGGTTCTAACAATGTCCCAGAGCAGCAGGTTGAGGACCAAGACATTGGTGGTTCCGATAGAACAAGTGGTGAGGGCAAGAATCCAAACAACAGTGAAACGTTTCAATTGTCAGGACAGCAGTTCTATCTTTGTGAGTTAACGGGTCAGCTCAAATTGTGTTCCAGTCAGAGTGGAGAAAAAATAGCCAGCAACGGCGAAGGGACAAATCTTTCAGAGGCTCCAGCCTCTAAAGAATCAGGGGAAGTTCAGAGTACAGTACCTCCAAAGAAGCAAAGACGTCAGCAAGTGATAGTTGCTGAGATTCACGCAAATCCATTTGAAGCTAAAGCAGATGGTGAGGCTCACCTGAAGAAGCAGCAAGAAAGTGACTACAACTCAGCAAAGGCTACCGGTGTAGAATGCGTCAAACAGGTCAATGTGGGAAAACAAGGAGAGACAGACGCACAGGTGGTTACAGCTGATCACAGTCCCCAAATTTCTACTGACCATTCAGAAAACATCAGGAAGAAATCTCCTGAAAGGAAAACCAGGAAACATGGGCTAGAGATTTGTGAGACAGAAGGGTCTTCTGGAAAACACGGAAATAGTGCTGACTCCAGTGAGTTGAAGAAACCCAGAATGTCTTCTGAGAAGCAGATGCTCACCCGAAGCTCTCCAGAAAAACAGACGAAGACCTCGGAGAAAGTTGAAGTAAGGAAGTTTATGGAAAATCAGGAGATCGGTGAAAGTAATGATTTGAGAAGGTCTCCTAGGTCTCCAGAAAAACATCCAAGAATTTCTGAAACTGTTGAAAAGAAGAAACCTAGGTATGCTGAGCGACTTATGATCAGCCCAAAGTTTCCTGAAAGACAGGTTAGAATCACAGAGAAAGGTGGCAGCAGGAAAGCCAGGTCTGCCGAAAGAAAGACAACTCAAACTTCTACCGAAAATCAGATGAAGATTAGCAAAAAGGATGAAGTCAGAAAATCTCAAAGGTCTCCAGGAAAACAGACAAGGATCTCTGAGGCAGGTGAAAACGAAAAAGCTAGGTCTGCCGAAAGACTTGTGACCGCCCAAAGGTCTCCCGATAAACAGGTTAGAATCACAGAGACAGGGGAAGTGAGGAAAACTAGATCTGCCGAAAGACTGGCGACCGATCATTCTTCTGAAAGACAGATAAATCGCACAGGGACAAACGAATGGAAGAGACCTAGGTCTGCAGAAAGGCAGATAACCACTCAAAAATCTCCGGCAGAAGTGGTAAAGAGCACACAGAGAGGGGACATAAGGAAATCTCAAGGATCCACTGAAAGACAGGCAGCCACCAAGACAGACAAAGTATCCACTCAAAAGTCTCCGGAAGAACAGTTAAAGAGCACACAGAGAGGGGACATAAGGAAATCTCAAGGATCCACTGAAAGACAGGCAGCCGCCAAGACAGACAAAGTATCCACTCAAAAGTCTCCGGAAGAACAGTTAAAGAGCACACAGAGAGGGGACATAAGGAAATCTCAAGGATCCACTGAAAGACAGGCAGCCGCCAAGACAGACAAAGTATCCACTCAAAAGTCTCCGGAAGAACAGTTAAAGAGCACACAGAGAGGGGACATAAGGAAATCTCAAGGATCCACTGAAAGACAGGCAGCCGCCAAGACAGACAAAGTATCCACTCAAAAGTCTCCGGAAGAACAGTTAAAGAGCACACAGAGAGGGGACATAAGGAAATCTCAAGGATCCACTGAAAGACAGGCAGCCGCCAAGACAGACAAAGTATCCATTCAAAAGTCTCCGGAAGAACAGTTAAAGAGCACACAGAGAGGGGACATAAGGAAATCTCAAGGATCCACTGAAAGACAGGCAGCCGCTAAGACAGATAAAGTAGGAAAATCGGTGGAAAAACAGACCGGCGAAATGAAGAAGTCGACTGGAAACCAGGGGATGATTGGAGAGACAAGTGAATCGAAGAAACTGAGGATGTCTGCAGAAAAACATATGATCGTTGAGGCGGGTCCAGCGATGACGCCTCGAAGGTCCAACTCACCAGAAAAACAGGGTAAAATCTCTCATGTAGCTGAAGGAAAGAAACTAAAAAAGTCTGCAGAAAAATCTGTCACTGTGAGCGAAAAATCTTCCAGAGAGGATAAGGAAAAGACTAGCCAAAAAGATTCAGGAAGGATCGTGCCTTGTGAGGCAGTGCAGACAGTCAAAGATTCCCCTGTCCTCACAGATGTGGAGAAGGGAGACAACTTGGTAAAAACTGCACAGAAGGGTGGCAAGTCTGTGAAGTGTTTGCGGAAAGGGGATAAGTCGGTAAAAGCTGCGGAGGTGGGGGATAAGGAAAACAACTCTGCAGAATCTACAGATAGCTCTATAGAGAAACAAGATAACTCTGCAGCTACTGTGAGTCACAACGAAGAAAACTCATTGAAGGCGACATCGATGGAAGAATGGGGCTCTGTGTCGGGAAAAGCTGACTGGTCAGAAATCAAAGTAGTCCCTGCCCACGTGTGGGACCTTATCAAAGAAGTGACCATCCCTCTCATTGACTGCTGCCCTGATGGACAGCTGACACCATCCATCAGGGTCTCTGAATGCAAGGAGTCTGTGGAAAATGTACATGTTCCGAAAATCAACAGACCCTATCCAGAGACTCAAACACCCACAAGTAGCCGGTTGTACAGGAAGTCCAGGCATGCAAAGACGCAACAGGAAAATGCCGCATCTGTGAGTCGCCAGGAAGATCTAGCATGGGAAAGTCATCAAGAAGAAGACATTGTATCCATGAATGGAAAGGAAGAAGAGGTGGCCTCCAA
>JAGGCT020000809.1:22500-25000 GCA_017654935.2 Phymorhynchus buccinoides | reverse complement strand
CAGGCCAGCTGCTATTCCGGCGGGCTGGGCTAAAATGTGTTTATAGTGGAGAAGCCTTGCCCCCAGGGTTCATCCCCACTCTCTCGGCCACTTGAGGACGAGAGTTGGCGTTGGGGAAGGTCCCCAAAGGCCAACCAATCTCCTTGGCCGCCGCACTAGAGCCAGTGCCAATGCCTCCTTGTTTGAGAGTCATAGACTTCCACGAAAGACTGAACCTGTACAATGGTATGCCAGTACCGTTGAACACCATGTATCGTATGGCTGTCATTTAGCATTGGTCTTTTTGAGCCTATGCGGAGTATGTCCTATTCAGAGTTCGTTCCTACATTTTGGTGTTGTCTTCTACTACGCGTAATGGGCCCATCACATACGAGCGATTTCAATCCAACTGCGATCAGATTGTGACGACGTATGTAAGGCACGATTCTCGTGAAATACTTCCGTTTTAAAATAATTCTACTATTTTCGTTCACTATACTCATGTAAACCACAATGCACCAATCACATAAAATGTCTGATACTAAAACACACAAATACAGATATTTCATCAGATTCATGTACGGGGGACTGACTACAAATGTAGTGAACGAGGCTAGTAGGATTTCATCAGAAAAGTAAATTTCACAAGAATCATGCCTCACGAATATCACAGTCGGGTCGCAGTGGGATTGTGTCATATGCAGTATGGCGTCCCCTTAATTGATTTCAGCGTGACCCCAGTCTTCAATTAGAACTGATGGACGACGCTCCTGCTGTTGTGATACTACATTGTCCAGTAGGTGGTCGTACTCATATTATGGCTTGTATCACTGGTGACATTAGCCTGTGGAGAGGGCCAATAGTAAATGAGAGCTGGGCTATATAATTATGATTTTTATTCAGTATGTGAATATCACGGTACAGCTTAGTCTTTCGTGGAAGACTATGACTCTCTAACTAAAGGGTGGTATTTGCACTGGCTCTAATGCTGCCGCCAATGGGATTGGTTGGCCTTTGGGGACCTTCCACAACGCCAACTCTCGTCCTAATTAAAGCTGTGTGCCCACTGATTTCCTGCGGTTAATGTCTCTGAACGACGTTCTGATCCTTCATTTGGGAGTGATTCAGCAATGTTGATGCTCGTTGATCCACAAATGACCCATCTCTCCCACCCGCTCCCCTCTCACCCCCCACCCCCGCGGCACTATGGAATCCGATTCGCGGTATTTAACTAAGGGAATATCCTTTATCGGGGAAAAAGAAAAAGATAGCTCCCCTTCTCATGAAAGTGCATGAAAGTATTGTGTCCGATTTCCATTTTCGACAGCCTAAGATGCGCGCGCGCGCGCGTGTGTGTGCGTGCGTGCGTGCATCTGTGTGTGTATGCGCGCGCGCGTGTGCTTCTTATTACTATTTTCTTGTATTTATTGTTATTTTCTTGACACATTTTGTTCAGTCTAGCGGACGATACCTACTATTGTTTCTACAAAAAAGTCCAAATCCGTCCATTTATAATAGCAATTAAAATTCGTGATAACCTCGCCTAATTTTCAGATTTATTGTTCTCACAAAATAATGATCTTCCATTGTTGTCTGGGTGCATAGCGCGATGGCTTAGAGTAAAAACGGACTATCTTTAGATAGTCCATTGACTTATTGTTGAAGTGAAAACTAAAAACTTGTATTAAAAAAGTCTGCAAATAATATAAAATGGGGATTATGCTTTTTTATATATTTCTGCAGTCTGTTTTGTATGCAAGTTATTACTTATTTTGCAATAAGTTCAATAATACGTCAATGGACTATCTAAAGATGACTCCAAGCCAAGCCAAGCTGCTATTCTCGATGTTGATGGTGTGCCTAAACTGTCTGATTAATTAACGCTGGCCTCATATAATTGTCTACATCATCAATCAGCACGTCATCAGCACCTGCCGTCTTTGCTTAGGGCCTATGCACAGTATATCCGCAAGTTCCGCCAAGACTCCCCATTCGCTTATATAAGAAATAAGTGGATGGGATTGCGGATGAGTTACTCTTTATACTATTATGTAACTCACATCTATATTGTTAAAAAATCGGGACCCTCCTGGTGTTGCACTGCCTCCGGGCATTGCCTCCAGGATCGTTCCCACCATCTTTATATCTGCTAATGTCCCATATGCGTCTGTTCCAGACCGAAGGACGTTAAGCAAATTTTCATTCCGATTGCGGATGAGTTTCTTCATAGGCCGTTAGGAAGTACGTAATAGCGCTTAAGGGTATTTTGAACATTAGAGCGTGAACACGCTAGATCAAGCAGCTGCGCGCGAGAGCATGTTTTCTGAAAACTCATCTCTTTCCCAAGTAGCAACTGATCCACCTGGCGTGGTTTGTGTGTCTCTGTGTGTTGATGCACCTGCGCGCGCGCATATATATATAGTTTGCTTTGATAAAACTTATCTGTGTCCAATGTCTTTATTTGTGAACCTCAGAAACAAAACCAGTTCACATTAACTTTGAGTAATGTTCCGTGTTAAAA
>JAGGCT020000809.1:0-17500 GCA_017654935.2 Phymorhynchus buccinoides | reverse complement strand
CTCTCTCTCTCTCTCTCTCTCTCTCTCTCTCTCTCTCTCTCTCTCTCTCTCTCTCTCGCTGTCTCCCTCTCTGTCTCTGTGCCTGTCCGTCTGTCTTTCTGTCTTTGCCTTGGACTGTGTCTGTCTCTGTCAATGTCTTTGTCTCTGTCTGCTCTGTCTCTCTCTCTCTCTGTCTCTCTCTCTCTCTCTCTCTCTCTCTCTCTCTCTCTCTCTCTCTCTCTCTCTCTCTCTCTCTCTCTCTCTCTCTCTCTCTCTCTCTCTCTCTCTCTCTCTCTCCCTCTCCTTTTTGTCTCTCCTCTTTCTCTGCATCGATCCACCGACTTAGGCCTGAAAGCTGTCTGACTGAAGGACGGACGAACGAGCGGAATCCCTTTCGGTAACACTGAGCACCATTTAGCTACCGCTCCGCCGGGACTACTTAGCCGTGCGGAGGGTTCTTTGGCCCACTCCAGTGCCACGGCGGAAATGGCCGTGTAGTAGTACAATGGCTGTAGTTACGGCTTGGAGTAGGGCAGTGGGTGGATGCCTCGTGCCTCCATACGGGGAGCTGGACGACCCCGACCCCTCCACGAGTCTCCGGGGATATCGGGGGGTCTTTCGTAAAAATAGTTCCCCCACCTTCTGGAAGTTCTGTGCTTGTAACTTCCTCCTGTCTCTCTCTCTCTTTGACTCTGCCTTTTCCCTTTTCTTTCTATCATCTACTATCTTTCTGACTTATTGGTCCATTCTCAGTTCATGCGGGGGTTCTCCCAAAAAACATCTTCCAATCTTTGAGCTCCTCCGAAATCGGAATGTGTCGGCTGTACGCAGCGGGGAGACCAGTGAAAACTGAAAACCGGACACATATGTACCTTACCCATTATGGCCTTATGGCCTGGGAACGCGGAAGAAGAAGAAGAAGACAGCTTGGAGGGATACATTGCCGGCCAGTCGGGGTAGGACCATAATGGCTTCCTTTTAAATGTGGACCCTGACGGATGCGTTTTTTGCAAGAAACACGTCGAGATCACCAAGAAAACACCCTTTACAGAGATCGCAACACTCACTTTGTTCTGGTTTCCTAGAAATCAAGCCGTCAAAACGGCGATTCCTCCTTGGCGGAGATGCCGGAGATAGAAGCCATTTTGGATGGGGTGGGTGGAGGTCACTCATTGTGGTTGAAGCTTCTTTTTTTTTGTAGTGCAGTAAAAAAAAAAAGTGGAGCTATTTTCTTTGTTGTGAGTGAAACTCCTTTTGGTAAGCTGTATAAAAATAAATAAATAAATAAAAAGGCTTGTATTGTGAACATTTCGTGCAAACGGTTTGGTCTACACTCAGGTGGACATTGAAAAAAGAGAAGGCATGTGTCGTCTCTTTCACGGATATAATTTGACTTCCAGCACCTCCGCCAAGGAGGAATCGCCGATTTGACGGTTTGATTTATGGGAAACCAGAGCAAAGTGAGTGTTGCGATCTCTGTAAAGGGTGGTTACCTGGTGATCTCGACGTGTTTCTTGCAAAACCTCATCCGTCAGGGTGCCCCTTTAAAGTTTAAAAGAAATATAATAAAGAATCGTGCGCATTGGTTTTATCTTTGTGTAGTGAGGTTAAGGTTATGTTTGTGGCTGGCTTGCCTGTGTTTCGGTACGTTTGTGTTTTATTTTGTTTGTCCATTTGTTTGACTACCGGTAATCTAATATTTATAATTCATCTATCAATGTTTGTTTTTGGTCTGTTAGCTTTATTAAAGTGTAAGCTCGTCAACTTGTGAACAGACCATTTAAAGGCATGCATGCACCACAGTGGTTTAACATTCATGTCTCTAAAAGGCATCAAATTAGGGCCTGTTATCCAAAGACCCAATTGTCTTAATGTTGGGAGGTAAGGATAGGCCTAATGTTATACATGTCACAGAGGAATTCCCAATATTGCAGATAATTTTGTTCTCTACCCAGCTAAACTTAATGCTTTTTTTTTTACTGAAAAACATCTGGCGGCGAAAGGGTTAATGAGCAACGGGTGCAAAATAATTCACAGGATTTGGATAACGAGAAAAGCATGTTTCATCATCATATTGAATGCTTCAGAAGGTTAAAATGTGTAGTCTTGCTCTTCCGTGCCACCGACCGAATATTGGGTCACTACATTTCGTCCATGTTAGGTCACATCTCGTTTCCAGAATACAAGTGGAGTACAGACCCCCCACGTCACGTGTCACATTCCCTCTTATTCTTGGGAGATTTCTTATGATTTCTTACCAGAGGCAAAACACGTGAAAACCATGATTTTGACACGTGACGTGGCAGGTCTTTAAGGAAACAAACGCAAGCAATCATCCTGGGTCGCATCGGGAAAGAAGGTGGCAGAGAGGTTCAGACATTCGCCTGCCAATTTCAATGTGTGAGTGACCCAGCTTCGAATCCCGGCCTCGTCCTTTTTTTTTAATCTAGTTCGACAGGAAAATCTAACTGAACGTCGAGTCCTTCGGATGGGGACTTAAAGCTAGTCTGACCCGTGCGCTTTACGCACGTAAAGATATCACGGCAGTTAAAAGTCAATAAGAGCAGGGAGAAATCCCGCTGCCTGGTATGAACAAATTGATAGCTAAGTTTCCCAAGCCTAACACACACCTCTCCTCATCCTGTCCACCCCCACCCCCTCCTAAAAAAAATTGATAGGCGCTGCGCTCGCTGCGACGCTCTCTCCCCGATCCGGGGGAGAGCAACCCGAATTTCACAGAGATAAGTCTCTGTGACTAGAATATACCAAATACATGAAAAATAGCCATGGCACTCAAAATGTAACACATTGCATTTTCTGTTGGTATTCTCTCGTAGCAATGCAACCATGTCAGCTTACAATATTTTACATAAGCATGCTAACCCCCCCACCAAAAAAAAAATCATCTCGATTCAACAAACAAAACAGGGGGGGGGGGGGGGGGGGGGGGGGGGCAAACTAATAAAACTAAGGTCAGAATAAAAGCCTACGAAGCAAAAAACAAAGTAAAATGTTTTTTATCAATAATAAGTAAAAACAACAGCACAAAAGTTGCGGTAATTGACTTGGGAAAAAATCGTTGTAACTTTTTTTATTACAAAGGGCAAAAAGTCAGAGTGAACTTGTTTTTTTCTGCGTGACCAAACTCTTAAACTGTGCTTTTGGGGAGAACAGCACAAAATGGAAATCTGTTGGTCGGCACTATATACCAATGCTGCACGAAATGCCATAGGTCTCTCTGTCCCCGTGTGTGTCTCCCTGTCTCCCTGTCTGTCTGTCTCTCTCTCTCTCTCTCTCTCTCTCTCTCTCTCTCTCTCTCTCTCTCTCTCTCTCTCTCTCTCTCTCTCTCTCTCTCTCTCTCTC
Source organism: Phymorhynchus buccinoides (assembly GCA_017654935.2). NCBI lineage: Eukaryota > Metazoa > Mollusca > Gastropoda > Neogastropoda > Raphitomidae > Phymorhynchus > Phymorhynchus buccinoides. The sequence goes on along the minus strand of JAGGCT020000809.1, from coordinate 14,158 downwards.
TCTCTCTCTCTCTCTCTCTCTCTCTGTCTGTCTGTCTCTAGTTCTCTCTCTCTCTCTCTCTCTCTCTCTCTCTCTCTCTCTCTCTCTCTCTCTCTCTCTCTCTCTCTCTCTCTCTCTCTCTCTCTTTGAATCTTTATTTTATTTTATTTTTCTTATTTGTTATCGCCCCTACCCCACTGTTCCGTTTGACATGGGCAGATGGCCCAGTTCATTAAATCGTTGTTCTTGTTCTTGTTGTTCTTGTTCTTGTTCTCTCTCTCTCTCTCTCTCTCTCTCTCTCTCTCTGCTGCCTGCTTGTCTGTCTTCCCCTCTGTCTCCCTGATTGTGTCAACACTCCTCTAAGCTTGGACAATATTAACCACTCAGTTGTCTGCCTCGTGGGTTCTCTCCCATTTGCTCCTCTTCCATCTCTCTGTTTCTGTCTGTCTATCTGTCTCTCGCCCATATTTCGTATTTTGGGTATTTGGTGTATTCTAGTCACAGAGACTTACCTATGTGAAATTCGGGCTGCTCTCCCCCGGAGAGCACGTCACCGCAAGTGCAGCGCCTTCCCATTTTTGTTTGGGGGGCACAGGGTGAGGAGGGGGTGTGGGTACACTTGGAAAACCTAGCTATCCATTTGGCCATACCAGGCAGCAGGATTTCTCCCTGCTCTTACCGACTTTCAACTGCCGTGGGATTTTTACGCGTGTAAAGCGCACGGGTCAGACTAGCTTTAAGTCCCCATCCGAAGGACTCGACGTTCAGTTCGATTTTCCTGTCAAACTAGAAAGAAAGGGCGAGGCCGGGATTCGAACCCGGGTCCCTCACGCCCATGTACCTTTCCCTGGGATACGGGGTGCATTGAGAGGCATAGTGATGTATAAAAGTCATGTTTGGGGGTTAACGTGGATGGAGGAGTCCAATGCGTGGTCACAATGTGACCCAGCACCACGAAAGGGACATTAACGGGGCAACTTGACGGATGAGTTTTTGCAAGAAACACGTCAAGGTCACCAGGGAAACAACCTTTACAGAGATCGCAACACTCACTTTGCTCTGGTGTCCCAGAAATCAAACCATCAAATCTGCGATTCCTCCTTGGCGGAGGTGCTGGAAGTCAAATTATTTCATTGACAGAGAAGGCATGTGCCTTTTCTAATGTCCGCCTGAGTTTAGGCCAACTCGTTTGCACGAAATGTTCACAAGACAGCCTTTTAACAAAACATTTAAATAATGTTATTCTGTTTACCTAAAGGAATCGCCGTTTTTGACAGTTTGGTTTCTGGCAAAAAATCATCCGTCAGGGTGCCCCTTTAAGTCGCTGGGCTAGTTTATCACAACAGGCTTACAGAGTCAAGAATCTCCTTTCTTAAATCAATGTTGAGATATGGGTATTTTCGTGCTCTCTAACGTCTCATCTTTCACATCTATAAAGGACAATCTTTGTTATGGTCTCTAAATACTCCAAAAGGTACTTTAAAATGAGTAGGTTGATGCATTTCCCTCAATTCAGCAAGACTAAACTTTAGACTGTGATTTATCATGTTATTATTATCTTTACCTACCTATTAAACAATTCGGGTCTTTCCTGGTATTGCAGTACCTCCCATTATCTGTACATTTAAAAATGTTCCTCGTGTATCTGTTCCGGGTCGGAGGACGTTAAACGGATGATCACACTCGCAAGGTGGAGCATGGAGAGAAATGGTTAAGAGAAAGAACTGAGTTTTACTCTTTCTTTTTGTTTTTAAGTGAGCATCACCGTCATGTAATTTTGTTGTTGTTGTTGTTGTTGTTGTTGTTGTTGTTGTTGTTGTTGTTGTTGTTGTTCTTCTTCTTCTTCTTCTTCTTCTTCTTCTTCTTCTTCTTCTTCTTCTTCTTCTTCTTCTTCTTCTTCTCCTCCTCCTCCTCCTCCTCCTTCTCCTCCTCCTCCTCCTCCTCCTTCTTCTTCTTCTTCTTCTTCTTCTTCTTCTTCTTCTTCTTCTTCTGCTTCTTCTTCTTGTTCTTCTTCTTCTTGTTCTTCTTGTTGTTGTTGTTGTTCTTCTTCTTCTTCTTCTTCTTCTTCTTCTTCTTCTTCTTCTTCTTCTTCTTCTTCCTCTTCTTCTTCTACTTCTTCTTCCACCGTGGCTCAAAGAAAGACAGTCTTCTTTTTATCAAGAGAGAAGAGAGGAACGTGAAGACAGAGGGAAAACATTTCTATTCATCCTTCTCTGGTGTCTCCCACATAACTATGTGTGTCAACAGAATCATACAATCCTATGCCATGGTACTCATCCGATCAGCCAAGCTAATCTTAAAGGGGCACCCTGACGGATGAGTGTTTGCAAGAAAGACGTCCAGGTCACCAGGAAAACACCCTTTACAGAGATTGCAAGACTCACTTTGCTCTGGTTTCCCATAAATCAAACCGTCAAGTCGGCAATTCCTCCTTGGCGGAGGTGCTGGAAGTCAAATTATTTCAGTGAAAGAGAAGGCATGTGTCTTCTCTTTTTTAATGGCCGCCTGAGTTAAGACCAAATCGTTCGCACGAAATGTTCACAATACAAGCCTTTTTTAAAAATGTTATGCAGTTGACCTAAAGGAGTTTCGCTCACAACAAAGAAAATAGCTCACTTTTGTTTTTATTGCACTACAAAAAAAAGAAGCTTCAATCACAATGAGTGACATCCACCCACCCCATCCAAAATGGCTTATCTCTCCGGCATCTCCGCCAAGGAGGAATCGCCGTTTTGACGGTTTGATTTGTAGGAAACCAGAGCAAAGTGAGTGTTCCGATCCTTGAAAAGGCTGTCTTTCTGGTTATCTCGACGTGTTTCTTGCAAAATCTCATCCGTCAGGGTCCACCTTTAAGTTGCATACATACGTTTTATGACTGTTATCATCGAGAAACCACGAACTGAGCATTCTTAGATGTATCAAAAGTTTAGATACACATTCAGTGTCTTTGGATGTATGCTAAAACACTCCATTATCCCAGCATTAGAATGTCTCTGGAGGAAAAGTCATGATAAATGTCTCTTGTCTGACAATTGCCAGAATAAAGGGTACCCCCCCAAAAAAAACCACGTCCTGCCAGAAATGAAAGGACTTGGAATGTGTTCTTACGGATTAATCAGCATATAGATGGGCTATACCAGACCGTCGAGGGACAGACACACTACATACGATGCGATCCGATTGTGACATTTGAGAGGCATGATTCTCGTGAAATTCCATTGTCTATACGAATCCGATGAAATCCTCAGGGCTCCCAATCGTCCCGCAAAACAAGGGATCTCAGGGACTCCTTCACTTACAGCATAGAGGGTCCTAGAGGCGGGATAAAGGTTCCCATGGCATAGCGAATGCTACAAATAATTTTTCTAGTCCATCCCTGGGACCCCCTGCACATTCTTTTAGAGGGTCCTGTAGAATGTTAGTGCTTCATAGACCTCCAAATCGGGGTCCCTGGAAGCCCTGAATCCTACTGGTTTTGTTCACAGTATTTGTAGCCCCCCCCCACCCCCACCCCCACCCCCCCCCCCCCCACCCCCACCCCCCACCCCGTGCACGAATCTGATTGAATATTCTGCATTTGTGTATCTGACATTTCGTATGTAATTCGTGTATTGGGGTCTACATGAGAATAGTGAACGAAAACAGTAAAACGTTGTTGTTTTTTGGACAAGAATATGTCACGTAAATCGTGACTCACAGAGTCTGTGATGGCTTGGAGTCAAACCGGACTATCTTTAGATAGTCCATTGACGTATTATTGAAATTATTGCGAAAACTAATAAGTTGTATAAAAAGAAGACTGCCGGAATATAAAAGCCTAATCCCCATTTTATATTATTTGCAGTCTTTTTTAATACAAGTTCTTATTATTTTCAATAACATCAATAATAAGACTATCTAATGATAGTCCGTTTTGACTCTACGCCATCGAGACACCGTCACAATCGGATCGTATCGTATGCAGTGTGTCTGCTCCTTCAACGTAGAGCTGAACCAAGTTATGAGGAATTGCAACGGCCCACATAATATGTCATACTTGTCACGAGAGAGAGATTTAACCCCCCAAAAAAAAGTTGGCCATATAAATGAAGGAGGCAGGAAGCCTCATGCGGAAGGCAATACAGACGGATAGATCCGAGGGGTTATAATATTATAATATTGTGTCGGATGCTAAAGTCAACGAGATCAAGGGGAGGAATGTAGTCCATGTTTCACAATGACCTACATAATACATTTATGACGAACACCACACACTAGAATATGAATGAGTGTTTCGCAATAATGATAAGCTGCCACGAAAAGTTAGGGAACACTTTCAAAGTACACATGTTTTGGTAATTTGTTTGTAGATTCAAAACGCTTCGCGTCTGGAACGTAAAAGTTGACAGTCACGTACACACGAGACATGGCCTCATAGTGACAGCACACGTGTCTCGTGATCGTCGTTGGTTGCTATAGTAACGTGAATCTAAAACGCCTCAAAATCCCCAAAACTGCAACAAGTTTAGTGCTTCAGTATGTTTTCCATAGAGTGATTTGTGTAACATGGTGCTCATCACATGTTAGCAGGAAGCTTCAAGAATGAGTACAACTCTCAATAAGGTCATTTCTTAACCGAAGAGAAATTGTTATCTTTCTTACGAGAGTTGTGCAGCGACAGTTGAGTGATTTGGAACTTGAGAGACCCTTGTAATAGCTGCAGGAGAGTGTGGCTGTGCAGGAAGGTGGTCACCAACTTCAACTATCAAGTGTCAATCATTATTAAGCTGTGACAGTGGTTCCAGCACAGCCACACCTTCCTACAGCCATTCCGGGTCTCTCCATAGATCCAAAAGGCTCAACTTTCGCTGCACAGCCATCGTGATTCAGCAATTAATTGCACTATTTCCTTGTTTAAAAATGATCTTTTTGTGAGCTGTACTTATTCTTTACGCGTCCTGCTAACATGCTCTGGGTACCAGTTTACTCAATTCTCAATGTGGAGTAAATTCTGACGCACTAAAATTGTTACACATTTTTTTCATTTTGGTGCCTTTTGAAACTCACGTTACCACAGCAACTGATGAGGATCGCGAAACGTTTTTGCTTTCATTGTAAGGTCATGTCGCTTGTGTCTGTGCCTGCCAAGTATTAAGATTTAGATACAAAGTATTTTGAATATATGAGCAAATAACCAAAACGTGTGTATTTTGAAACTGTTCCCTAACTTTTTGTGGGACAAGTATAAGACAACAATCACTCCCGTGAGGATATCGTACAAATATTTACCCCACCTTCTGGAAGTTCTGTGCTTGTAACTTCCTCTAATCTGTCATTCTATAACGTGGTGAGATGTAACGTGGTGACAGCCCTGACATGGCCTTTGCTGTCGACGGGGCTATAATGTTAATCTTAATCTTAATCTGTCACTCTCTTTGACTCTGCCTTTCCACTTTGCTTACTGTCGTCTACCATCTTCCTGCCTTTCTGGTCCATTCTCTTACCATTTTGTTCTGGAAATATTTAGCTTTTTTCTGTAGCCGAAGACTGACATGCCGGGCCTATTTCTTTGTAACGGCGGTAATGACAGCATGCCGCATCTGCGCTCATATGACAGGAGACTGATTGATCGAAGAATAAGAATACAATAATCATATGACATGCAAATGTTTGTTAGAATGTATATCTCTTCTCAGACATCGTTGTCATGTTTTTATTCTGGTTATGCTATATATGACTTACACAGGTCTGTTTTGAGACTTCATTTTACTTCTTATGGGTTTGGATCCACGAAGCTTTATTATTGTTGTTGTTGTCTTTGTTATTTGTAACTTTGTTTGGATTGTAATAACTTTTTTTTAAACCTTTTTTTATAAAAGTAAAGCGGTTTTTTAATTCAAAATGTTTCCAACAGCAGAATAATGTCCAACACACGATTGCAATATAGACTTAAAATTAGATATGTGCGAAGATCTATTCAAAAATTGCGTTAGAGGTTGGTATGTGAGGTGGGTGGGGGTGTATTGTTAGGCTTTGATCGTTTTGTTCTTCGGTTTTTTTGTTTACTTGTTTTGTTTTGGTAGAAAATATGATATATTAAGCAATTAAACATGTTGATTCAAATATTTCTTTCTTCGCACGCTTGACAAATTAATTGCCATACTTCTTTTTTCGCTTTAAAACAGGGTAGAGTGTAAATAACTGTCATATTACTCGCTTTCAGTAAGGTAATATAAGCATATATATAAATTTTATCTTCACATGATCTTAATAACTTAAGACATAAATGCTAGTCTGAATGTTCTTCCTTGGTGGGGGATTATTGTGCTGGGTCAGTTTTGGTTTAAATCTATGGGACGTTTGAACTAGCGCGTCAATTTAAATGCTTAGAACAAAATAGTTTGAGTTGGCTTTCTTGCGTGATTCAATTTAGTTCGCATTAAATTGGAGGATCATTGGGTGCTCTCCGATTTATTGTGATTGGTTGCCATGTCAACTCCGATTCCCTGTGGTTTTGTTACAGCTGATTTGATCTAGTATCATCAATATCATGCCATCTCCATTAGAATGGACAGGCCCGAACCCAACGCGCTCACGCTGACACACAGACACATCACACTCGCGCACGCGCTGGCATACACATAATACACATTCTCAACACACACGTTCACACACGCACGCACACACACATACATGAACACGCGCGCATATTATGTTCTGCATGTGTGGGTGTTTTGCTTTGTCTGTTTGTTTGTTTTGTTTTAAAGAGAAACTCGAAACTCGATATTTGTAATTGAGGGTAAGCAAATAAGAGCTTTGTCCCCACCGTGCACTCACCAATAAAGTGAAATAAAAAGAAACAAGCCAAATTAAACAATTAAGTACAACTCAATATAAAGAATGAAGTCAATCAAGAAACAAAGCGAGAGAGAGAGAGACAGAGAGAGAGTGAGAGAGAGAGAGAGCGAGAGAGAGAGAGAGAGAGAGAGAGAGAGAGAGAGAGAGAGAGAGAGAGAGAGAGAGAGAGAGAGAGAGAGAGAGAGAGAGAGAGAGAGAGAGGGAGAGAGAGAGAGAGAGAAGACTGAAGACTGAAAAACTTTATTTTATAAGGATTGATATGTGTGTGTGTGTGTGTGTGTGTGTGTGTGTGTGTGTGTGTGTGTGTGTGTGTGTGTGTGTGTGTGTGTGTGTGTGTGTGTGTGTGTGTGTGTGTGTATTGATCTTGATCTTGATGTATGTTAATAGAAGATGTCCAATTCAGAACATGAACACCAGTGTCTGTCTGCCTGTCCGTCTGTCTGTGTCAGTGTCTGTCTGTCTCTGTCTGTGTCTGTGTCTGTCTGTCTGCATGTATGTGTGTATTAACAATACATCGATGGGTGCCTCAAAAGGAATAAAGAACACAGATTAGTGAGATAGGCAGTTCTGGCATTCACCCCTCAATATATTGTTTGCTGTTGTTTTCTTCTTCTTTTTGACGTCGTGTTCTTGTCAGTCTTTTAGCCTGGCATTGTCTCCAGAGCTTGTTGTGTCGTCTCTATCCCCATTGCCAGACACTTAACCAAGGATTCATGGCTGACCATTTAGTTACTGGCTCGGCTTTCTGAAGACGCACGAAAGGCTTTTACGTGCGCTTCCCTTTCCCGATGTCTTTCGTTTCCTCCTAATTTCTCTTTATCTTTCTCTCAATAATGTGTTGTCTGTCTGCTGGCTTGTCTGTTAGCGTTCACTCTCTATTATTAGACTATTATCCACACAAAAACAAATCTGGCCACGTCAATAACAGGATTGGCTAGATCTGAATTGGAAATGTTGTTATTGCCCTGATCACTGTGTTTGTTATGTTTGTCTGTCTGTCTGTCTGTCTGTCTGTCTGTCTGTCTGTTGTCGATGTTTTGGCCTACGTGCTTGCTTGTCTGCTTGTGTTCCATCCCTACTATTAGCCTATTTTGGTTTTTTCCCCGAATATGCTGGTCGGACCAATAACAGTTTTGTTCGCATTCTACATTGTAGATGTTGTTAACGTTGTCTTGACCATTATATGTTTTATGTCTGTTTGTCTGTCTGTCTGTCTGTCTGTCTGTCTGTCTCTCTGTCTGTCTGTCTGTTGTGAGTGTGTTTGCCTTCTTGGTTGTTTGTTTGTGCTCTCTCCCTTCTACTGGCAGTTTGGTCTGGTTTGCATTTTGCTACCGTGTTGGCTGACTGGGTCGCAGTCATGATTTCGGTACGCGCATGAATGTCTTTTCTGTGTCTTTGTGTGCGTGTGCTGTGCGTGTGTGTGTGTGTGTGTGTGTGTGTGTGTGTGTGTGTGTGTGTGTGTGTGTGCTGTGCGCGCGTGTGTGTGTGTGTGTGTGTGTGTGTGTGTGTGTGTGTGTGTGTGTGTGTGTGTGTGTGTGTGTGTGTGTGTGTGTGTGTGTGTGTGTGATGTGCGTGTGTACGCACGCGCACGCGTGAAGTATCGCATTTTTATTTGATATATATATTTCTGAGTGTTTTGTGTTTATTACTATTGTTATTGTTGTTGTCTAAAGTTAACTTTGTAAGCGTCTCTGAGCTCTTTGGAGAAAGATCGCAACAAATAACCATTATTATTATTATTATTATTATTATTATCATTATTATTATTATTATTAGACATTTCTCCAAAGATTGAGGATGGAACCAATAACATGATTTTCCTTCTGTGTTGTATATGTTGTTATCGTCTTGATCACTATAATAATTTATATCTCTGTCTGTCTGTCTGTCTGTCGTCAATGTGTTTGCCTTCTTGCTTGTTTGTTTGCGTTCACTCCCTTCTATTAGACACCCCCACCCCTACCCCACCCGAAGATTTTGGGCGAACCAAGAACAGTTTGTGCCATATGTGTTGTAAATGGTGGTATCGGCTTCATCACTATATTATTATATTATTATGTCTGTGTGTCTGTCTGTCTGTGTGTTTACCTGCTTGCTGCCTGCTCGTCAATTGTCCAAAGATTCTGGCTGAACCAACTGTAGGGCTTTACCATCTGCATTGGCTATATTGCAATTGTCTTGACCCCTCTGTTTTTCTGTCTGTCTGTCTGTCTGTAAACGTGTGTCGGTTTGTTTGTCAGTTTGTGCGACCAGTTCCTATCATTAGGCAAGGCAAGGCAAGGGAAGGCCAATAGTTTATTCCTATCATTAGGCAAGGCAAGGCAAGGCAAGGCAAGGGAAGGCCAATAGTTTATTTCCTTGACTATTTAATTATTCAAATGTGACCCAGCACCACGAAAGGGACATTAAGTGTCCAAATGACCATTCTGAGAAATGGGCACAGTTGAAAACTTCAGGCAATTCCCTGTCTAATGATAGAGCAACTATTCTTGTATCCTCTTTTGTTGTAGAATTATGTCGGCCATTTTGAGAAATCACAGTCTAAAGTCTAGCCTATCCTAAGAAAATGCATCAACCTACTAATTTTAGAACACTGTTTGGAATACTTAGAGACCCTTTTAAAGATTACTGTTTATGGAAATGATAGATTAGATGTTAGAGAGCACATAAATACGCATAACTCAAAATTGATTTTGTATTTAAAAATGAGATGTTTGACTTTGCAAGCCTGTTGTGAGAAACAAGCCCAGCGACTTAATGTCCCTTTCGTGGTGCTAGGTCACAAATATTCTGGCCGATCCATTCACAGGGTTGCTAGTGCAATAGACTTGTTGTTATTGTCTTGTTTTTATGTCTGCCAGTCTCTCTGTCTGTCGATGTATGTCTTGTTTATGCTTGTCAGTTTGCGGGCAGTCCATTAGTTTAGATGATTATCCAAAGATAATTATTTGGGGCTGACCTAACCACACGCCGTGCCGTCTGATCTGGACATGCCATTATATTGTCTTGGTTTTGAATAACTGTTGATCTCACCGTCTGTTCTGGTTTTACACGTGATTTTTATATCTCTCGCTGGTCAGCCTGCTGAGTGAACGGCTTGAACAATGGTTTGTGGTGTGAGGAGAATGACAATATCGATTGATCTTGAGTTCAAGGGACTCTGCATCATTTTTGCCTCACTGAATATGGCGCTAGGCTTGGGGTAATTGAATAATTCACTCATTTCGCATATCTAGGGCTGATTTTAATCAAAACATCTTTGTGCATAAGCTTTTTTGTCAACATTCGTTTTAGCTACTGAGACAATTTTCTTGCATTTCTAAATGCTTTTCAAGTGTTTTCTGATCATTGTTTATGCTTAATGGCAGGAGCGAATGGCTTGCAGGCATATGTTACGCCCAATCCGTGAAATTGCCTATTTCATGAAATGGGCAAAATGCTTTGCCCAATTTATCAAATGGACAATGTATATCACATTTTTGAATCCCCATTCACACAGGTATTGAATAAGATTGATTCAATGGTATCACACTTTTCTACATTGTATTTGCACCCCTATCCTGCCCCCCAACTCGACCAGATGCTAAGCTGGGGCATGCCTGAGCCACATGTTGAATCAAACGTCTGAATAAAATAATTTTAACTCATCTTCAGATGAGATTTCTCATTCGTTTGAACCAATTCTTGATCTATGTGTGCTAATGAACGTAAACTATTTTTCATTCATATTGTTTTTCTCAATTGCAAGTTATAAATTGGCCATTTCACGAACTGGGCAAATCATTTTGGGCGTAACATACATATATATATATATATATATATATATATATATATATATATATATATAATATATAATAACTTATTTAAACTAAAAATACAAAGTCGGAAAACAACTCCCAACTAGCCTTGTTTATTTATTTTAAATATTTTCCAAATTTTCGCCTACACCCGTAGACATATATATATATATAGTCGAAACGTAAACGGCAACGATAATTGTTAATTGAGTATTTCTCATTTACTTGTATCTCTTATTATTATAAAGTCTTCTGCATCTGAGTTACGATCCAAATAAACTGCACTAACTTAATATCTGACACGACGCTCGCACAGGGGGAAAACAATCAAATATCGAGACTGATTGTTGAAAAGAAAGAAAATCTGAAGATAAGAACAAAGAATATTTTCATTTTATTTGCCCCAAAATGGAATAAGGTTGAAGTTAAAGAACATAAAAAATGCGTACAATGTAGTTTTGAAGTACAAGTCTCTAGAAAAAGAATTTACAAAAAAACAAAACTCGCCAATATCAATGCAGATTTAGAATGGTTTTTTCTCAAGAGACTTCGGGCATTCCCAGAAAAATGACAATGGGCGTAACACTATCTGGGGAATGGCTCTATTGTCATTCAGAGTTGTAGGTAAAGCGGCATACACACTGCATTCGATGCGATCCGATTGTGACGAGGTCTGTGAGGCATGATTCACGTGAAATGCTTCCGTCTAAATATAATTCTGCCCGTTTTCGTTCACTATTCTCACGTAGACCCTAATGCGCGAATTACATAAAGTATGTCCGATTCCAAAATACAGATATTTTAGCAGATTCATTTAGACAGTAGAATTTTGCGAGAAGCATGCCTTACAAATGTCACAGTCGGATCGCATCGTGTGAAGTGTGCCTGTCTCTTTACTCAAGGTATGGTAAGTAATCAAGGACACACACACACATTCACAGAGAGAGAGAGAGAGCGAGAGCGAGAGCGAGAGCGAGAGCGAGAGCGAGAGATCGTTTTGTCTAGGGTAGGGTTCAAGCAAGAGCTGGCAACCCTCACATCTCGTTCATGCCCACTATCTCTATGGAACAAAAGAATTTAAATACGTGACACGAACAAATTTATTAACAAATATGAATGAACAAAAAGGGACTAGCTACCGACCGAACCTGAGACCCCTCCCAACCTTACCCGCTAACCCACCTAACCCACTCAATGAATGGGGGGGAAGGGAAGCCTCTCAAGTGCATGCAAAAGAAGAGTATAGACAGTAAGGACTCCCATGCTGGGCAAATCACTTCACCGGGGTTACGTTGCCGAGCCAGTCTGAGTCTCAATCGTCGCCGTCCGCAGTTCACTGTCCTAGATGCCGTGACAGCAGTTCCCAGCCCTCTGGTAAGGTGGGGGAAAAGGTCATCTCTCAGGTCACAGGTCGTACTGGTCCTCGCAGAGTCGAAGGATGGGGTTCACCAAGAACCTACGTAATAAGCTGGAACAGTGAGCGAAGTGGTGAGTTTCTCTGAACAAACCCAAAGTGTGAGACGACCCATGCCACTCCTCGTCTAGCGTCATTGCTAGGAGTCCAGAAGAGGGACAGCCAAGAGTGGACAGGTCAGCCTCCATACTTAACAATTGCCTACAACAATTTAGAATTTGGAATGAAGTCCAAAATGACCAAAACTGCTAAAGGCTGAACTGACCAAGAAGAATTTTGAAAAAAAAAAAAAAAAAAATCTACCCTAGTGTACATTCTCTCACTAAAAATTTACATTATTCCAAACAAAACCTTGCAAAACACATATGGGCAAAAATAAATGAACGAAGTAATTTTGAATGTACCAAAAACTTCGTGATAAGCGTAGTAAACTGTACCAAAATTCGAACCACTTATAGTAAACAACATAAACGTCAATACTCAAAATTATTAAACCTTACAATTATCTTAAAATTATACAACATTATAAAAATCATCAATGTACTCTCGCGAAAATGTACATTGTTGCAAATTTTTACTGTGAAAAATTAGTAACACTACAATTCAACTTAATTACTCAAATACAAAGCATAACAAATTAAAAAGTGATAAAGTCAAAAACTTAAATACTAACGCATTCATCCAACAGGAAAACAAACATTGAAAACAACCTCCCTGGCGTAGAAAACAAAATAAAATGACTCGGCTGGTGGGGACATAAAAAACATACCATAATAAACTAAGGGAGATAATGCTCACCAACTTAAAATATTAGACTTACAAGGGGAATACAATACAACAGAAGAACAGGTGCGAAGCCTTTCTGCCGTAAACAAAATACATGGAGTAAAATTGTATAAACTTAGCTTTTTAAAAATAATATTAACAAACCTCTTCCAAGATTAAAGAAGTTTGCAGCTCCGTGGCGGCTTCAAATGAATTAGACACACTAAAATTTAAAAAAACCTACGTACACTGTCGGAATAATAATCCCGATACTGACCTCGCAAACGAGCCGTGAAATGGGGCATTGGCCTGGCCTCGTCCAAATTCAATGATTTCCCCAAGGCGCCAATGAAGAGATTCTGTTCTGGGCGTCGCATTGAAGAACGACCCGGAGCTCGAGAGTATTTTCTACCAGGCTGACCGGTTTCAAGATTTGAACGCGGGTTTGAACCCTAATCGACACCACCGAAGGTGCCGAGTCTCGCCGAATCTTCTAGAATCTTCTCTCCTCGAGTGTCCGCAACAGAATGAATCCCCGGATGCGAATTCAGTAAAGCTAACTTGTGAACTCACACACACACACAAAAAAAAAAACCTCACACACGCACGCACACGCTTTACACGGGTTCTGCCTGACTTGGGATAAGAAAAAACAACCCAACGGGGCCGAGTTAGAAAGGAAATTTATTTGGCCCAGCCATACATGTTAACTCCCAGTCTCTACTGCACTGCCGAGACCTGTTGAGGCCCCGTAACAGAGAGAGGAGGGGACAGGCAGACAGACAGACAGACAGAGACAGAGATAGGTCAACTTATTGATTCAAGTTCGGATTCTACAACTCGGATCTTATTCCAAAAGTTCTGCATTGCTGGATATAAGTTCATATTCCTGGAGCGGTTCGTTTCAGTTCAGATACTCTGGGGTCCATTTCCAGCTGCAGCACGTCATTTATGCAGGTTAGGTGTCACTTAGTTACAGTCTTTTTGTCTTTATTCTAAATGCCATTACGAGCTTTTACTTTCTATAGGTCAAGACTGTAAAATATGCATATAAGTTTGTTTGAGTAGGGTTTTCGATCAATATTCTCCCACGAAGACGGAGTGTGGCTGCTCGTGTGGCGGGGTAATCGAAAATAGTCACACACGTAATGTTCTCATCCCTAGCTGGTGCATTTGTACCATAGTATCCAGGTGCTTCGGCTGTTGGGATGGTCCCTGGAGTCTTTTAGCCATGGTATGTCGACAACAACAATAAATCAGTTTTCTGCCCTTTAAAACTGAACTGACCAGTATAGTTTGTCTAAAAATGTACAAAAGGCGTACATTTTATGAACGATGTTCAATGAAAAAGACCACGACTACCAAT
>JAGGCT020000080.1:0-23929 GCA_017654935.2 Phymorhynchus buccinoides | reverse complement strand
GACAGATGGACATAGACACAAAAGAGAAGCAGACAGACAGATGGACATAGACACAGACACAGACACAGAAAAGAGAAGCAGACAGACAGATGGACATAGACACAGACACAGACACAGAAAGAGAAGCAGACAGACAGATGGACATAGACACAGACACAGACAAGAAAGAGAAGCAGACAGACAGATGGACATAGACACACAGACACAGACAGACAGATGGACATAGACACAGACACAGAAAGAGAAGCAGACAGACAGACATAGACACAGACACAGACAGAAAGAGAAGCAGACAGACAGATGGACATAGACACAGACACAGAAAGAGAAGAAGAAAGAGAAAGCAGACAGACAGATGGACATAGACACAGACACAGACAAGACAGACAGAGAAGCAGACAGACAGAGAAGCAGGACAGATGGACATAGACACAGACACAGAAAGACACAGACACAGAAAGAAGCAGACAGACAGATGGACATAGACACAGACACAGAAAGAGAAGCAGACAGACAGATGGACATAGACACAGACACAGAAAGAGAAGCAGACAGACAGATGGACATAGACACAGACACAGAAAGAGAAGCAGACAGACAGAGACATAGACACAGACAGACAGATGGACAGATGGACATAGACACAGACACAGACAAGAAAGAGAAGCAGACAGACAGATGGACATAGACACAGACACAGAAAGAAAGAGAAGCAGACAGACAGATGAGACACAGACACAGACACAGAAAGAGAAGCAGACAGACAGATGGACATAGACACAGAGAAGAAAGAGAAGCAGACAGACAGATGGACATAGACACAGACACAGAGAAGAAAGAGAAGCAGACAGACAGATGGACATAGACACAGACACAGACAAAAAAGAGAAGCAGACAGACAGATGACAGACACAGAAAGAGAAGCAGACAGACAGATGGACATAGACACAGACACAGACAAAAAAGAGAAGCAGACAGACAGATGGACATAGACACAGACACAGAAAGAGAAGCAGACAGACAGATGGACATAGACACAGACACAGAAAGAGAAGCAGACAGACAGATGGACATAGGACATAGACACAGACACAGAGAGAAGCAGACAGACAGATGGACATAGACACAGACACAGACAGAAGCAGACAGACAGATGGACATAGACACAGACACAGAAAGAGAAGCAGACAGACAGATGGACATAGACACAGACACAGACACAGAAAGAGAAGCAGACAGACAGATGGACATAGACACAGACACAGAGAAGAAAGAGAAGCAGACAGACAGATGGACATAGACACAGACACAGACAGAAAGAGAAGCAGACAGACAGATGGACATAGACACAGACACAGAGAAGAAAGAGAAGCAGACAGACAGATGGACATAGACACAGACACAGACAGAAAGAGAAGCAGACAGACAGATGGACATAGACACAGACACAGAAAGAGAAGCAGACAGACAGATGGACACAGACAGACAGATGGAGATAGACACAGACAGAAAGAAAGAGAAGCAGACAGACAGATGGACATAGACACAGACACAGAAAGAGAAGCAGACAGACAGATGGACATAGACACAGACACAGAAAGAGAAAGCAGACAGACAGATGGACATAGACACAGACACAGACAAGAAAGAGAAGCAGACAGACAGATGGACATAGACACAGACACAGAAAGAGAAAGAGAAGCAGACAGACAGATGGACATAGACACAGACACAGAAAGAGAAGCAGACAGATGGACATAGACAGACAGATGGACATAGACACAGACACAGACACAGAAAGAGAAGCAGAAGACAGACAGACAGATGGACATAGACACAGACACAGAAACAGAAAGAGAAGCAGACAGACAGATGGACATAGACACAGACACAGAGACACAGACAGATGGACATAGACACAGACACACAGAAAGAGAAGCAGACAGACAGATGGACATAGACACAGACACAGACAGAGAAGAAGACAGACAGATGAACAGACACAGAAAGAGAAGCAGACAGACAGATGGACATAGACACAGACACAGAGAGAAGAAAGAGAAGCAGACAGACAGATGGACATAGACACAGACACAGACAAGAAAGAGAAGCAGACAGACAGATGGACATAGACACAGACACAGACAAGAAAGAGAAGCAGACAGACAGATGGACATAGACACAGACACAGAAAGAAAGAGAAGCAGACAGACAGATGGACATAGACACAGACACAGAAACAGAAGCAGACACAGACAGAAGAGAGAAGAGACAGACAGATGGACATAGAGACAGACAGACAGACAGATGGACATAGACACAGACACAGACAAGAAAGAGAAGCAGACAGACAGATGGACATAGACACAGACACAGACAGACAGACAGATGGACATAGACACAGACACAGAAAGAGAAGACAGGACAGACAGACAGATGGACATAGACACAGACACAGACACAGAAAGAGAAGCAGACAGACAGATGGACATAGACACAGACACAGAGAAGAAAAAGAGAAGCAGACAGACAGATGGACATAGACACAGACACAGACACAGACAGACAGATGGACATAGAAAGAGAAGAAAGAGAAGCAGACAGACAGATGGACATAGACACAGACACAGAAAGAGAAGCAGACAGACAGATGGACATAGACACAGACACAGAAAGAAAGAGAAGCAGACAGACAGATGGACATAGACACAGACACAGAGAAGAAAGAGAAGCAGACAGACAGATGGACATAGACACAGACACAGACACAGAAAGAGAAGCAGACAGACAGATGGACATAGACACAGACACAGAAAAAGAGAAGCAGACAGACAGATGGACATAGACACAGACACAGACAGAGACACAGACACAGAGAAAGAAAGAAGCAGACAGACAGATGGACATAGACACAGACACAGACAAGAGAGAAGCAGACAGACAGATGGACATAGACACAGACACAGACACAGAGAAGACAGAGACAGAAGCAGACAGACAGACACAGACACAGACACAGAAAGAGAAGCAGACAGACAGATGGACATAGACACAGACACAGAAAGAGAAGCAGACAGACAGATGGACATAGACACAGACACAGAGAAGAAAGAGAAGCAGACAGACAGATGGACATAGACACAGACACAGAAAGAGAAGAGAAGCAGACAGACAGATGGACATAGACACAGACACAGACAAGAAAGAGAAGCAGACAGACAGATGGACATAGACACAGACACAGACAAGAAAGAGAAGCAGACAGACAGATGGACATAGACACAGACACAGAAAGAGAAGCAGACAGAAAGAAAGAGAAGCAGACAGACAGATGGACATAGACACAGACACAGAAAGAGAAGCAGACAGACAGATGGACATAGACACAGACACAGACAGAGAAGAGAAGCAGACAGACAGATGGACATAGACACAGAGACAGACAGACAGATGGACATAGACACAGACACAGAAAGAGAAGCAGACAGACAGATGGACATAGACACAGACACAGAAAGAGAAAGAGAAGCAGACAGACAGATGGACATAGACACAGACACAGACACAGAAAGAGAAGCAGACAGACAGATGGACATAGACACAGACACAGACAAGAAAGAGAAGCAGACAGACAGATGGACATAGACACAGACACAGACACATAGACACAGAAAAGAGAAGACAGAGAAGCAGACAGACAGATAGGACATAGACACAGACAAGAAAGAGAAGCAGACAGACAGATGGACATAGACACAGACACAGACAGAGAAAGAGAAGCAGACAGACAGATGGACATAGACACAGACACAGACAAGAAAGAAAGCAGACAGACAGATGGACATAGACACAGACACAGACAGACAGACAGATGGACATAGACACAGACACAGACAAGAAAGAGAAGCAGACAGACAGATGGACATAGACACAGACACAGAAAGAGAAGAGAAGATGACAGACAGATGGAGAATAGACAGACAGATGGACATAGACACAGACACAGACAGAAAGAGAAGCAGACAGACAGATGGACATAGACACAGACACAGACACAGAAAGAGAAGCAGACAGACAGATGGACATAGACACAGACACAGACACAGAAAGAGAAGACAGGACAGACAGACAGATGGACATAGACACAGACACAGAAAGAGAAAGCAGACAGACAGATGGACATAGACACAGACACAGACAGAAAGAGAAGCAGACAGACAGATGGACATAGACACAGACACAGACAGACAGACAGATGGACATAGACACAGACACAGACAGAGAAGCAGACAGACAGATGGACATAGACACAGACACAGACACAGAAAGAGAAGACAGACAGACAGAGACAGACAGACAGACAGACACAGAAAGAGACATAGACAGACAGATGGACATAGACACAGACACAGACAGAGAAGCAGACAGACAGATGGACATAGACACAGACACAGAGAAGAAAGAGAAGCAGACAGACAGATGGACATAGACACAGACACAGAAAGAGAAGCAGACAGACAGATGGACATAGACACAGACACAGACAAGACAGACAGACAGACAGAAGCAGACAGACAGACAGACAGATGGACACAGACACAGACACAGAAAGAGAAGCAGACAGACAGATGGACATAGACACAGACACAGACAAGAAAGAGAAGCAGACAGACAGATGGACATAGACACAGACACAGAAAGAAAGAAAGCAGACAGACAGATGGACATAGACACAGACACAGAAGCAGACAGACAGATGGACATAGAGAAGACAGACAGAGACAGAAGGACAGACAGATGACATAGACACAGACACAGAAAGAGAAGCAGACAGACAGATGGACATAGACACAGACACAGAAAGAGAAGCAGACAGACAGATGGACATAGACACAGACACAGAAAGAGAAGAGAAGCAGACAGATGGACATAGACACAGACACAGACAGAGAAGCAGACAGACAGATGGACATAGACACAGAGAAGCAGACAGACAGACAGATGGACATAGACACAGACACAGAAAGAGAAGCAGACAGACAGATGGACATAGACACAGACACAGAAAGAGAAGAGAGACAGACAGATGGACATAGACACAGACACAGAAAGAGAAGCAGACAGACAGATGGACATAGACACAGACACAGACAAGAAAGAGAAGCAGACAGACAGATGGACATAGACACAGACACAGACAGAGAGAAGCAGACAGACAGATGGACATAGACACAGACACAGAAAGAGAAGCAGACAGACAGATGGACATAGACACACAGACAAGAAAGAGAAGCAGACAGACAGATGGACATAGACACAGACACAGAAAAGAAAGAGAAGCAGACAGACAGATGGACATAGACACAGACACAGAAAGAGAAGCAGACAGACAGATGGACATAGACACAGACACAGACAGAGACACAGAGACACAGACAGACACAGATGGAGAAGCAGACAGACAGATGCAGACACAGAGGACATAGACACAGACACAGAAAGAGAAGCAGACAGACAGATGGACATAGACACAGACACAGAAAGAGAAGAGAAGCAGACAGACAGATGGACATAGACACAGACACAGAAAGAAAGAGAAGCAGACAGACAGATGGACATAGACACAGACACAGAAAGAGAAGCAGACAGACAGATGGACATAGACACAGACACAGAGAAGAAAGAGAAGCAGACAGACAGATGGACATAGACACACACACACACAGATGGACATAGACACAGACACAGACAAGAAAGAGAAGCAGACAGACAGATGGACATAGACACAGACACAGAGAAGAAAGAGAAGCAGACAGACAGATGGACATAGACACAGACACAGAGAAGAAAGAGAAGCAGACAGACAGATGGACATAGACACAGACACAGAGAAGAAAGAGAAGACAGACAGACAGACATAGACACAGACACAGACACAGACAGACAGATGGACATAGACAGACAAGAGAAGCAGACAGACAGATGGACATAGACACAGACACAGAAAGAGAAAGAGAAGACAGACAGACAGATGGACATAGACACAGACACAGACACAGACAAGAGAAGAGAAGCAGACAGACAGATGGACATAGACACAGACACAGACAGAGAAAGAAGAGACAGACAGATGACATAGACAGATGGAGACAAGAAAGAGAAGCAGACAGACAGATGGACATAGACACAGACAAGAAAGAGAAGCAGACAGACAGATGGACATAGACACAGACACAGAGAAGAAAGAGAAGCAGACAGACAGATGGACATAGACACAGACACAGAAAGAGAAGCAGACAGACAGATGGACATAGACACAGACACAGAAAGAGAAGCAGACAGACAGATGGACATAGACACAGACACAGACAAGAAAGAGAAGCAGACAGACAGATGGACATAGACACAGACACAGAAAGAGAAGCAGACAGACAGATGGACAGAGACACAGACACAGATGAAACAGACAGACAGATGGACATAGACACAGACACAGAAAGAAAGAGAAGCAGACAGACAGATGGACATAGACACAGACACAGAAAGAAAGAGAAGCAGACAGACAGATGGACATAGACACAGACACAGACACAGAAAGAGAAGCAGACAGACAGATGGACATAGACACAGACACAGAAAGAGAAGCAGACAGACAGATGGACATAGACACAGACACAGAAAGAGAAGCAGACAGACAGATGGACATAGACACAGACACAGACAAGAAAGAGAAGCAGACAGACAGATGGACATGGACAGATGGACACAGACACAGACACAGAAAGAGAAGCAGACAGACAGATGGACATAGACACAGACACAGAAAGAGAAAGAGAAGCAGACAGACAGATGGACATAGACACAGACACAGACACAGAAAGAGAGAAGCAGACAGACAGATGGACATAGACACAGACACAGACAAGAAAGAGAAGCAGACAGACAGATGGACATAGACACAGACAGAGACAGAAAGAGAAGCAGACAGACAGATGGACATAGACACAGACACAGAAAGAGAAGAGACAGACAGACAGATGGACATAGACACAGACACAGACACAGAAAGAGAAGCAGACAGACAGATGGACATAGACACAGACACAGACAGACAGACAGATGGACATAGACACAGACACAGAAAGAGAAAGCAGACAGACAGATGGACATAGACACAGACACAGAAAGAAAGAGAAGCAGACAGACAGATGGACATAGACACAGACACAGAAAGAGAAGCAGACAGACAGATGGACATAGACACAGACACAGAAAGAAAGAGAAGCAGACAGACAGATGGACATAGACACAGACACAGAAAGAGAAAGAGAGAGACAGACAGATGGACATAGACACAGACACAGAAAGAGAAGCAGACAGACAGATGGACATAGACACAGACACAGAAAGAGAAGCAGACAGACAGATGGACATAGACACAGACACAGACAGAAAGAGAAGCAGACAGACAGATGGACATAGACACAGACACAGAGAAGCAGACAGACAGATGGACAGACAGACACAGACATAGACACAGACACAGAGAAGCAGACAGACAGATGACACAGACACAGACACAGAAAGAAAGAGAAGCAGACAGACAGATGGAGATGGACATAGACACAGACACAGACACAGAAAGAGAAGCAGACAGACAGATGGACATAGACACAGACACAGAAAGAGAAGACAGATGGACATAGACAGACAGACAGATGATGGACATAGACACAGACACAGAAAGAAAGAGAGCAGACAGACAGATGGACATAGACACAGACACAGAAAAGAAAGAGAAGCAGACAGATGGACAGACAGGACATAGACACAGAGAAGCACAGACAGATGGACATAGACACAGACAGAGAGAAGCAGACAGACAGATGGACATAGACACAGACACAGAAAAGAAAGAGAAGCAGACAGACAGATGGACATAGACACAGACACAGAAAGAGAAGCAGACAGACAGATGGACATAGACACAGACACAGACAAGAAAGAGAAGCAGACAGACAGATGGACATAGACACAGACACAGAGAAGAAAGAGAAGCAGACAGACAGATGGACATAGACACAGACACAGACAAAAAGAGAAGCATACAGACAGATGGACATAGACACAGACAGACACAGAAAACATAGACAGAGAAGAGAAGAAAGACAGATGGACATAGACACAGACACAGAAAGAGAAGCAGACAGACAGATGGACATAGACACAGACACAGAAAGAGAAGCAGACAGACAGATGGACATAGACACAGACACAGACACAAAGAGAAGCAGACAGACAGATGGACATAGACAGACACAGACACAGAAAGAGGCAGACAGAGACACAGACACAGACACAGAAAGAAAGAGAAGCAGACAGACAGATGGACATAGACACAGACACAGAAAGAGAAACAGACAGATGGACATAGACACAGACACAGAAACAGAAAGAGAAGCAGACAGACAGATGGACATAGACACAGACACAGACACAGAAAGAGAAGCAGACAGACAGATGGACATAGACACAGACACAGACACAGAAAGAGAAGCAGACAGACAGATGGACATAGACACAGACACAGAAAGAGAAGCAGACAGATGGACATAGACACACACAGACAGAAAGAGAGAGAAGCAGACAGACAGATGGACATAGACACAGACACAGAAAGAAGAAAGAGAAGCAGACAGACAGATGGACATAGACACAGACACAGACACAGAAAGAGAAGCAGACAGACAGATGGACATAGACACAGACACAGAAAGAGAAGCAGACAGACAGATGGACATAGACACAGACACAGAAAGAGAGAAGCAGACAGACAGATGGACATAGACACAGACACAGAAAGAGAAGCAGACAGACAGATGGACATAGACACAGACACAGACAGACAGAGACATAGACAGACAGACAGAGACAGATGGACATAGACACAGACACAGACACAGACAGACAGAACACAGACACAGAAAGAGAAGCAGAGATGGACAGACAGACAGATGGACACAGACACAGACACAGACAAGAAAGAGAAGCAGACAGACAGATGGACATAGACACAGACACAGAGAAAGAGAGAGAAGCAGACAGACAGATGGACATAGACACAGACACAGACAAGAAAGAGAAGCAGACAGACAGATGGACATAGACACAGACACAGAAAGAGAGAAGCAGACAGACAGATGGACATAGACACAGACACAGAAAGAGAAGCAGACAGACAGATGGACATAGACACAGACACAGACACAGAAAGAGAAGCAGACAGACAGATGGACATAGACACAGACACAGAGAAGAGAAGCAGACAGACAGATGGACATAGACACAGACACAGACAAGAGAAGAAGAGACAGACAGATGGACATAGACACAGACACAGAAAGAAAGAGAAGCAGACAGACAGATGGACATAGACACAGACACAGAAAGAGAGAAGACAGACAGACAGATGGACATAGACACAGACACAGACAAGAGAAGAAAGAGAAGCAGACAGACAGATGGACATAGACACAGACACAGACAGAAGAAAGAGAAGCAGACAGACAGATGGACATAGACACAGACACAGACAGAGAGAGAGAGCAGACAGACAGATGGACATAGACACAGACACAGACAGAAGAAAGAGAAGCAGACAGACAGATGGACATAGACACAGACACAGACAAGAAAGAGAAGCAGACAGACAGATGGACATAGACACAGACACAGACAAGAGAAGCAGACAGACAGAGAGAAGCAGACAGACAGATGGACATAGACACAGACACAGAAAGAAAGAGAAGCAGACAGACAGATGGACATAGACACAGACACAGAGAAGAAAGAGAAGCAGACAGACAGATGGACATAGACACAGACACAGAAAGAGAAGAGACAGACAGATGGAGACACAGACACAGACAGACAGATGAACATAGACACAGACACAGAGAAGAAAGAGAAGCAGACAGACAGATGGACATAGACACAGACACAGACAAAGAGAAGCAGACAGACAGATGGACATAGACACAGACACAGACACAGAAAGAGAAGCAGACAGACAGATGGACATAGACACAGACACAGAAAGAGAAAGAGAAGCAGACAGACAGATGGACATAGACACAGACACAGACAAGAAAGAGAAGCAGACAGACAGATGGACATAGACACAGACACAGAAAAAGAGAAGCAGACAGACAGATGGACATAGACACAGACACAGAAAGAGAAAGCAGACAGACAGATGGACATAGACACAGACACAGACAGAGAGAAGCAGACAGACAGATGACATAGACACAGACAGACAGATGGATGGACAGATAGACACAGACAGACAGACACAGACACAGACACAGAGAAGCAGACAGACAGATGGACATAGACACAGACACAGAAAGAGAAGCAGACAGACAGATGGACATAGACACAGACACAGAAAGAGAAGCAGACAGACAGATGGACATAGACACAGACACAGACAAGAAAGAGAAGCAGACAGACAGATGGACATAGACACAGACACAGACAAGAAAGAGAAGCAGACAGACAGATGGACATAGACACAGACACAGACACAGAAAGAGAAGCAGACAGACAGATGGACATAGACACAGACACAGAAAGAGAAGAAGCAGACAGACAGATGGACATAGACACAGACACAGACAAGAGAAAGAGAAGCAGACAGACAGATGGACATAGACACAGACACAGACAAGAGAGAAGCAGACAGACAGATGGACATAGACACAGACACAGACAGAGAAGAGACAGAAGCAGACAGACAGACACACAGAGACACAGACACAGAGAAGAAAGAGAAGCAGACAGACAGATGGACATAGACACAGACACAGAAAGAAAGAGAAGAGCAGACAGACAGATGGACACAGACACAGACACAGAAAGAGAAGCAGACAGACAGATGGACATAGACACAGACACAGAAAGAGAAGCAGACAGACAGATGGACATAGACACAGACACAGACACAGACAAGAAAGAGAAGCAGACAGACAGATGGACATAGACACAGACACAGACAAGAAAGAGAAGCAGACAGACAGATGGACATAGACACAGACACAGAAAGAGAAGAAGACAGACAGATGGACATAGACACAGACACAGACAAGAAAGAGAAGCAGACAGACAGATGGACATAGACACAGACACAGACAAGAAAGAGAAGCAGACAGACAGATGGACATAGACACAGACACAGAAAGAAAGAGAAGCAGACAGACAGATGGACATAGACACAGACACAGACACAGAAAGAGAAGACAGACAGACAGATGACACAGACACAGACAGATGGACATAGACACAGACACAGAAAGAAAGAGAAGCAGACAGACAGATGGACATAGACACAGACACAGACACAGAAAGAGAAGCAGACAGACAGATGGACATAGACACAGACACAGAAAGAGAAGAGACAGACAGATGGACATAGACACAGACACAGACACAGAAAGAGAAGCAGACAGACAGATGGACATAGACACAGACACAGAAAGAGAAGCAGACAGACAGATGGACAGACAGACAGAGACATAGACACAGACACAGAAAGAGAAGCAGACAGACAGATGGACATAGACACAGACACAGACACAGAAAGAGAAGCAGACAGACAGATGGACATAGACACAGACACAGACAAGAAAGAGAAGCAGACAGACAGATGGACATAGACACAGACACAGACAAGAGAAAGCAGACAGACAGATGGACATAGACACAGACACAGAAACAGAAAGAGAAGAAGAGAGACAGACACATAGACAGAGACACAGACACAGACAAGAAAGAGAGCAGACAGACAGATGGACATAGACACAGACACAGACAAGAAAGAGAAGCAGACAGACAGATGGACATAGACACAGACACAGACAAGAAAGAGAAGCAGACAGACAGATGGACATAGACACAGACACAGAAAGAGAAGCAGACAGACAGATGGACATAGAACAGACAGAAAGAGAAGCAGACAGACAGATGGACATAGACACAGACACAGACAGAAAGAGAAGCAGACAGACAGATGGACATAGACACAGACACAGACAAAAAGAGAAGCAGACAGACAGATGGACATAGACACAGACACAGAAAGAGAAGCAGACAGACAGATGGACATAGACACAGACACAAAGAGAAGCAGACAGACAGATGGACATAGACACAGACACAGAAGAGACAGATGCAGACAGACAGATGGACATAGACACAGACACAGACAAGAAAGAGAAGCAGACAGACAGATGGACATAGACACAGACACAGACAAGAGAGAAGCAGACAGACAGATGGACATAGACACAGACACAGACAGACAGAAGACAGACAGACAGACAGACAGATGGACATAGACACAGACACAGAAAAAGAGAAGCAGACAGACAGATGGACATAGACACAGACACAGAAAGAGAAGCAGACAGACAGATGGACATAGACACAGACACAGACAAGAGAGAGAAGAGACAGACAGATGGACATAGACACAGACACAGACAAGAAAGAGAAGCAGACAGACAGATGGACATAGACACAGACACAGAAAGAAAGAGAAGCAGACAGACAGATGGACATAGACACAGACACAGACACAGAAAGAGAAGCAGACAGACAGATGGACATAGACACAGACACAGAGAGAGAAGCAGACAGACAGATGGACATAGACACAGACACAGACACAGAAGAGAAGCAGACAGACAGATGGACATAGACACAGACACAGAAAGAAAGAGAAGCAGACAGACAGATGGACATAGACACAGACACAGAAAGAGAAGCAGACAGACAGATGGACATAGACAGACACAGATGGACATAGACACAGACACAGATGGACATAGACACAGAAAGAAAGAGAAGCAGACAGACAGATGGACATAGACACAGACACAGAAAGAGAAGCAGACAGACAGATGGACATAGACACAGACACAGACACAGAGAAAGAGAAGCAGACAGACAGATGGACATAGACACAGACACAGACAGAAAGAGAAGCAGACAGACAGATGGACATAGACACAGACACAGAAAGAGAAGCAGCAGACAGACAGATGGACATAGACACAGACACAGAAAAAGAGAAGCAGACAGACAGATGGACATAGACACAGACACAGACACAGAAAGAGAAGCAGACAGACAGATGGACATAGACACAGACACAGACAAGAAAGAGAAGCAGACAGACAGATGGACATAGACACAGACACAGAGAAGAACATAGAGAAGCAGACAGACAGATGGACATAGACACAGACACAGACACAGAGAAAGAGAAGCAGACAGACAGATGGACATAGACACAGACACAGACAAGAAAGAGAAGCAGACAGACAGATGGACATAGACACAGACACAGACAAGAGAGAAGAAGAGACAGATGGACATAGACACAGACACAGACACAGAGAAGAAGACAGACAGATGGACATAGACACAGACACAGACAAGAAAGAGAAGCAGACAGACAGATGGACATAGACACAGACACAGAAAGAGAAGCAGACAGACAGATGGACATAGACACAGACACAGACACAGAAAGAGAAGCAGACAGACAGATGGACATAGACACAGACACAGAAAGAGAAGCAGACAGACAGATGGACATAGACACAGACACAGAAAAGAAAGAGAAGCAGACAGACAGATGGACATAGACACAGACACAGACAAGAAAGAGAAGCAGACAGACAGATGGACATAGACACAGACACAGAAAGAGAAGCAGACAGACAGATGGACATAGACACAGACACAGAACAGAAAGAGAAGCAGACAGACAGATGGACATAGACACAGACACAGACACAGAAAGAGAAGCAGACAGACAGATGGACATAGACACAGACACAGAAAGAGAAGAGAAGCAGACAGACAGATGGACATAGACACAGACACAGACAAGAGAAGACAGACAGACAGACAGACACAGATGAGAAGCAGACAGACAGATGGACATAGACACAGACACAGAAAGACAGACAGAGAAGCAGACAGACAGATGGACATAGACACAGACACAGACACAGAAAGAGAGAAGCAGACAGACAGATGGACATAGACACAGACACAGACAAGAAGAAGCAGACAGACAGATGGACATAGACACAGACACAGAAAGAGAAGCAGACAGACAGATGGACATAGACACAGACACAGAAAGAGAGAAGCAGACAGACAGATGGACATAGACACAGACACAGAAAGAGAAGCAGACAGACAGATGGACATAGACACAGACACAGAAAGAGAAAGCAGACAGACAGATGGACATAGACACAGACACAGACACAGAAGACAAAAGAGAAGCAGACAGACAGATGGACATAGACACAGACACAGACAGAGAAGCAGACAGACAGATGGACATAGACACAGACACAGAAAGAGAAGCAGACAGACAGATGGACATAGACACAGACACAGAAAGAGAAGCAGACAGACAGATGGACATAGACACAGACACAGACACAGAAAGAGAAGCAGACAGACAGATGGACATAGACACAGACACAGAGAAGAAAGAGAAGCAGACAGACAGATGGACATAGACACAGACACAGAAAGAGAGAAGCAGACAGACAGATGGACATAGACACAGACACAGACACAGAAAGAGAAGCAGACAGACAGATGGACATAGACACAGACACAGAGAAAGAGAAGCAGACAGACAGATGGACATAGACACAGACACAGACAAGAGAGAAGCAGACAGACAGATGGACATAGACACAGACACAGACAGAAAGAGAAGCAGACAGACAGATGGACATATGACACAGACACAGAGACAGAAAGAGAAGCAGACAGACAGATGGACATAGACACAGACACAGACAAGAAAGAGAAGCAGACAGACAGATGGACATAGACACAGACACAGACAGAGAAAGAGAAGACAGACAGACAGACATAGACATAGACACAGACACAGAAAGAGAAGCAGACAGACAGATGGACATAGACACAGACACAGAAAGAGAAGAAGCAGACAGACAGATGGACATAGACACAGACACAGAAAGAAAGAGAAGCAGACAGACAGATGGACATAGACACAGACACAGACAGAAAGAGAAGCAGACAGACAGATGGACATAGACACAGACACAGACACAGAAAGAGAAGACAGATGGACAGACAGACACAGAGAAAGACAAGCAGACAGACAGACACAGAAAGAGAAGCAGACAGACAGATGGACATAGACACAGACACAGACAAGAAAGAGAAGCAGACAGACAGATGGACATAGACACAGACACAGAAAGAGAAGCAGACAGACAGATGGACATAGACACAGACACAGACAGAAAGAGAAGCAGACAGACAGATGGACATAGACACAGACACAGAAAGAAAGAGAAGCAGACAGACATATGGACATAGACACAGACACAGAGAAGAAAGAGAAGCAGACAGACAGATGGACATAGACACAGACACAGAAAAAGAGAAGCAGACAGACAGATGGACATAGACACAGACACAGACAAGAAAGAGAAGCAGACAGACAGATGGACATAGACACAGACACAGACACAGAAAGAGAAGCAGACAGACAGATGGACATAGACACAGACACAGACAAGAAAGAGAAGCAGACAGACAGATGGACATAGACACAGACACAGACAGAGAGAAGCAGACAGACAGATGGACATAGACACAGACACAGAAAGAGAAAGCAGACAGACAGATGGACATAGACACAGACACAGACACAGAAAGAGAAGCAGACAGACAGATGGGACATAGACATAGACACAGACACAGACAAGAAAGAGAAGCAGACAGACAGATGGACATAGACACAGACACAGAAAGAGAAGCAGACAGACAGATGGACATAGACACAGACAGAGACAGATGGCAGACAGACAGATGGACATAGAGAGACACATGACAGAGAACAGACAGAGACACAGACACAGACAGATGGACATACACACAGACACAGAGAAGAAAGAGAAGCAGACAGACAGATGGACATAGACACAGACACAGAAAAAAAGAGAAGCAGACAGACAGATGGACATAGACACAGACACAGACACAGAAAGAGAAGCAGACAGACAGATGGACATAGACACAGACACAGACACAGAAAGAGAAGCAGACAGACAGATGGACATAGACACAGACACAGACAAAAAGAGAAGCAGACAGACAGATGGACATAGACACAGACACAGACACAGAAAGAGAAGCAGACAGACAGATGGACATAGACACAGACACACAGAAAGAGAAAGCAGACAGACAGATGGACATAGACACAGACACAGAAAGAGAAGCAGACAGACAGATGGACATAGACACAGACACAGAGAAGAAAGAGAAGCAGACAGACAGATGGACATAGACACAGACACAGAAAGAGAAGCAGACAGACAGATGGACATAGACACAGACACAGAAAGAGAAGCAGACAGACAGATGGACATAGACACAGACACAGAGAAGAAAGAGAAGCAGACAGACAGATGGACATAGACACAGACACAGACACAGAAAGAGAAGCAGACAGACAGATGGACATAGACACAGACACAGACACAGAAAGAGAAGCAGACAGACAGATGGACATAGACACAGACACAGACACAGAAAGAGAAGCAGACAGACAGATGGACATAGACACAGACACAGACAAGAAAGAGAAGCAGACAGACAGATGGACATAGACACAGACACAGAGAAGAAAGAGAAGCAGACAGACAGATGGACATAGACACAGACACAGAAAGAGAAGCAGACAGACAGATGGACATAGACACAGACACAGACACAGAAAGAGAAGCAGACAGACAGATGGACATAGACACAGACACAGAAAGAGAAGCAGACAGATGGACATAGACACAGACACAGAAAGAGAAGCAGACAGACAGATGGACATAGACACAGACACAGAAAGAGAAGAGAAGCAGACAGACAGATGGACATAGACACAGACACAGACAAGAAGACAGACAGATGGACATAGACACAGAGACAGATGGACAGACAGACAGATGGACATAGACACAGACACAGAAAGAGAGAGAAGCAGACAGACAGATGGACATAGACACAGACACAGACAAGAAAGAGAAGCAGACAGACAGATGGACATAGACACAGACACAGAAAGAGAAGCAGACAGACAGATGGAGACAGACACAGAAAGAGAAGCAGACAGACAGATGGACATAGACACAGACACAGAAAGAGAGAAGCAGACAGACAGATGGACATAGACACAGACACAGACAAGAAAGAGAAGCAGACAGACAGATGGACATAGACACAGACACAGACAGATGACAGAGAAAGAGAAGCAGACAGACAGATGGACATAGACACAGACACAGAAAGAGAAAGCAGACAGACAGATGGACATAGACACAGACACAGACACAGAAAGAGAAGCAGACAGACAGATGGACATAGACACAGACACAGACACAGACACAGAAAGAGAAGCAGACAGACAGATGGACATAGACACAGACACAGACAAGAAAGAGAAGCAGACAGACAGATGGACATAGACACAGACACAGACAAGAGAAAGAGAAGCAGACAGACAGATGGACATAGACACAGACACAGACAAGAAAGAGAAGCAGACAGACAGATGGACATAGACACAGACACAGACAAGAAAGAGAAGCAGACAGACAGATGGACATAGACACACAGACACAAGAAAGAGAAGAGAAGCAGACAGACAGATGGACATAGACACAGACACAGAAAGAGAGAGCAGACAGACAGAGACATAGACACAGACACAGAAAGAGAAGCAGACAGACAGATGGACATAGACACAGACACAGAAAGAGAGAGCAGACAGACAGATGGACATAGACACAGACACAGAAAGAGAAGCAGACAGACAGATGGACATAGACATAGACACAGAGAAGAAAGAGAAGCAGACAGACAGATGGACATAGACACAGACACAGAGAAGAAAGAGAAGCAGACAGACAGATGGACATAGACACAGACACAGACAAAAAGAGAAGCATACAGACAGATGGACATAGACACAGACACAGAAAGAGAGAGCAGACAGACAGATGGACATAGACACAGACACAGACAAGAGAGAAGCAGACAGACAGATGGACATAGACACAGACACAGAAAGAGAAGACAGAGAAGCAGACAGACAGATGGACATAGACACAGACACAGACACAGAAAGAGAAGCAGACAGACAGATGGACATAGACACAGAAAGAGAAGCAGACAGACAGATGGACATAGACACAGACACAGAGAAGCAGACAGACAGATGGACATAGACACAGACACAGACAGAAGAAGAAGAGAAGCAGACAGACAGATGGACATAGACACAGACACAGACAGAAAGAGAAGCAGACAGACAGATGGACATAGACACAGACACAGAAAGAGAAGCAGACAGACAGATGGACATAGACACAGACACAGACACAGACAAGAGAAGCAGAAGACAGACAGCAGACAGACAGATGGACATAGACACAGACACAGAAAGAGAAGCAGACAGACAGATGGACATAGACACAGACACAGAAAGAAAGAGAAGCAGACAGACAGATGGACATAGACACAGACACAGACAAGAAAGAGAAGCAGACAGACAGATGGACATAGACACAGACACAGAAAGAGAAGCAGACAGACAAGACATAGAACAGACAGACAAGACAGACAGATGGACATAGACACAGACACAGAAAGAGAAAGAGAAGCAGACAGACAGATGGACATAGACACAGACACAGACAAGAAAGAGAAGCAGACAGACAGATGGACATAGACACAGACACAGACAGACAGAAAGAGAAGCAGACAGACAGATGGACATAGACACAGACACAGACAAGAAAGAGAAGCAGACAGACAGATGGACATAGACACAGACACAGACAAGAAAGAGAAGCAGACAGACAGATGGACATAGACACAGACACAGAAAGAGAAGAGACAGACAGACAGACAGATGAACATAGACAGACAGACACAGACACAGAAAGAGAAGCAGACAGACAGATGGACACATAGACACAGACACAGAAAGAAAGAGAAGCAGACAGACAGATGGACATAGACACAGACACAGAAAGAGAAGCAGACAGACAGATGGACATAGACACAGACACAGACAAGAGAAGCAGACAGACAGATGGACATAGACACAGACACAGAAAGAGAAGCAGACAGACAGATGGACATAGACACAGACACAGAAAGAGAGAAGCAGACAGACAGATGGACATAGACACAGACACAGAAAGAAGACAGACAGACACAGACACATAGAAAGAGAAAGCAGACAGACAGACAGATGGACATAGACACAGACACAGAAAGAGAAAGAAGCAGACAGACAGATGGACATAGACACAGACACAGACACAGAACAGAAAGAAAGCAGACAGACAGATGGACATAGACACAGACACAGATGAGAAGCAGACAGACAGATGGACATAGACACAGACACAGAAAGAGAAGCAGACAGACAGATGGACATAGACACAGACACAGACAAGAAAGAGAAGCAGACAGACAGATGGACATAGACACAGACACAGACAAGAGAAGCAGACAGACAGATGGACATAGACAGACAGACAGATGGACATAGACAGAGACACAGAGACACAGAAAGAGAAGCAGACAGACAGATGGACATAGACACAGACACAGAAAGAGAAGCAGACAGACAGATGGACACAGACACAGACACAGAAAGAGAAGCAGACAGACAGATGGACATAGACACAGACACAGACAAGAAAGAGAAGCAGACAGACAGATGGACATAGACACAGACACAGAAAGAGAAGCAGACAGACAGATGGACATAGACACAGACACAGAAAGAGAAAGAGACAGACAGAGACAGACAGATGGACATAGACAGACACAGAAGAGAAGCAGACAGACAGATGGACATAGACACAGACACAGAAAGAGAAGCAGACAGACAGATGGACATAGACACAGACACAGAAAGAGAAGCAGACAGACAGATGGACATAGACACAGAGCACAGACAGAAAGAAAGAGAAGCAGACAGACAGATGGACATAGACACAGACACAGACAAGAAAGAGAAGCAGACAGACAGATGGACATAGACACAGACACAGACAGAAAGAGAAGCAGACAGACAGATGGACATAGACACAGACACAGAAAGAAAGAGAAGCAGACAGACAGATGGACATAGACACAGACACAGACAGACAGACAGAGACATAGACACAGACACAGAAAGAGAAGCAGACAGACAGATGGACATAGACACAGACACAGACAAGAAAGAGAAGCAGACAGACAGATGGACATAGACACAGACACAGACAGAGAAAGAGAAGACAGACAGACAGATGACACATAGACACAGACACAGACAAGAAAGAGAAGCAGACAGACAGATGGACATAGACACAGACACAGACAAGAAAGAGAAGCAGACAGACAGATGGACATAGACACAGACACAGAGAAGAAAGAGAAGCAGACAGACAGATGGACATAGACACAGACACAGAAAGAGAAGCAGACAGACAGATGGACATAGACACAGACACAGAAAGAAAGAGAAGCAGACAGACAGATGGACATAGACACAGACACAGAAAGAGAAGCAGACAGACAGATGGACATAGACACAGACACAGACACAGACAGACAGATGGACATAGAGACAGACAGATGGACATAGACACAGACACAGACACAGAACAGAGAAGAAAGAGAAGCAGACAGACAGATGGACATAGACACAGACACAGAGAGAAAGAGAAAGCAGACAGACAGATGGACATAGACACAGACACAGACACAGAAAGAGAAGCAGACAGACAGATGGACATAGACACAGACACAGACACAGAAAGAGAAGCAGACAGACAGATGGACATAGACACAGACACAGAGAAGAAAGAGAAGCAGACAGACAGATGGACATAGACACAGACACAGACACAGAAAGAGAAGCAGACAGACAGATGGACATAGACACAGACACAGACAAGAAAGAGAAGCAGACAGACAGATGGACATAGACACAGACACAGAAAGAAAGAGAAGCAGACAGACAGATGGACATAGACACAGACACAGAAAGAGAAGCAGACAGACAGATGGACATAGACACAGACACAGAAAGAGAAGCAGACAGACAGATGGACATAGACACAGACACAGACAAGAAAGAGAAGCAGACAGACAGATGGACATAGACACAGACACAGACAAGAAAGAAAGAAGCAGCAGACAGACAGATGGACATAGACACAGACACAGAAAGAGAAGCAGACAGACAGATGGACATAGACACAGACAGACAGACAGATGGACATAGACACAGACACAGAAAGAAAGAGAAGCAGACAGACAGATGGACATAGACACAGACACAGAGAAGAGAAGATGAGAAGACAGACAGACAGATGGAGACACAGACACAGACACAGAAAGAGAAGAAGACAGACAGACAGATGGACATAGACACAGACACAGACAAGAAAGAGAAGCAGACAGACAGATGGACATAGACACAGACACAGAAAGAGAAGCAGACAGACAGATGGACATAGACACAGACACAGAAAAAGAGAAGCAGACAGACAGATGGACATAGACACAGACACAGAAAAGAAAAGAGACAGATGGACATAGACACAGAGACAGAAGAGAAGCAGACAGACAGATGGACATAGACACAGACACAGAAAGAGAAGCAGACAGACAGATGGACATAGACAGACACAGACAGATGGACATAGACACAGACACAGAAAGAGAAGAAGAGACAGACAGATGGACATAGACACAGACACAGAAAGAGAAGCAGACAGACAGATGGACATAGACACAGACACAGACAGAAGAGAAGAGAAGCAGACAGACAGATGGACACAGACACAGACACAGAAAGAGAGACAGACAGACAGACAGATGGACATAGACACAGACACAGAAAGAGAAGCAGACAGACAGATGGACATAGACACAGACACAGAGAGACAGACAGATGGACATAGACAGACAGACAGATGGACATAGACACAGACACAGACAAAAGAAAGAGAAGCAGAAGCAGACAGACAGATGGACATAGACACAGACACAGACACAGAAAGAGAAGCAGACAGACAGATGGACATAGACACAGACACAGAGAGAAAGAGAAGCAGACAGACAGATGATGGACATAGACACAGACACAGACACAGAAAGAGAGATGGACAGACAGATGGACATAGACACAGAAGACAGATGGACAGACAGACAGAGACAAGAAAGAGAAGCAGACAGACAGATGGACATAGACACAGACACAGAAAGAGAAGCAGACAGACAGATGGACATAGACACAGACACAGACAAGAAAGAGAAGCAGACAGACAGATGGACATAGACACAGACACAGAGACAGAGAGACAGACAGACATAGACAGACAGACAGATGGACATAGACACAGACACAGAGAAGAAAGAGAAGCAGACAGACAGATGGACATAGACACAGACACAGACAGACAGATGGACAAGAAAGAGAAGCAGACAGACAGATGGACATAGACACAGACACAGAAAGAAAGAGAAGCAGACAGACAGATGGACATAGACACAGACACAGAAAAAGAGAAGCAGACAGACAGATGGACATAGACACAGACACAGACAAGAACACAGAAGAAGCAGACAGACAGATGGACATAGACACAGACACAGAGAAGAAAGAGAAGCAGACAGACAGATGGACATAGACACAGACACAGAAAGAAAGAGAAGCAGACAGACAGATGGACATAGACACAGACACAGAAAGAAAGAAGCAGACAGACAGATGGACATAGACACAGACACAGAGAAGAAAGAGAAGCAGACAGACAGATGGACATAGACACAGACACAGACAAGAAAGAGAAGCAGACAGACAGATGGACACAGACACAGACAGAGACAGATGGAGAAGAAAGAGAAGCAGACAGACAGATGGACATAGACACAGACACAGACAAGAAAGAGAAGCAGACAGACAGATGGACATAGACACAGACACAGAAAGAGAAGCAGACAGACAGATGGACATAGACACAGACACAGACAAGAAAGAGAAGCAGACAGACAGATGGACATAGACACAGACACAGAAAGAAAGAGAAGCAGACAGACAGATGGACATAGACACAGACACAGAAAGAAAGAGAAGCAGACAGACAGATGGACATAGACACAGACACAGAAAGAGAAAGCAGACAGACAGATGGACATAGACACAGACAGACAGACAGAGAGAAGAGAGAAGCAGACAGACAGATGGACATAGACACAGACACAGACAAGAAAGAGAAGCAGACAGACAGATGGACATAGACACAGACACAGACACAGAAGAAGAGAAGCAGACAGACAGATGGACATAGACACAGACACAGAAAGAGAAGCAGACAGACAGATGGACATAGACACAGACAGACAGATGGACATAGACACAGACACAGATGGACATAGAAAGAGAAGCAGACAGACAGATGGACATAGACACAGACACAGAAAGAGAAGCAGACAGACAGATGGACATAGACACAGACACAGAAAGAAAGAGAAGCAGACAGACAGATGGACATAGACACAGACACAGACAAGAAAGAGAAGCAGACAGACAGATGGACATAGACACAGACACAGACAGACAGACAGAGAACACAGACAGACAGACAGATGGACATAGACACAGACACAGAAAAAGAGAAGCAGACAGACAGATGGACATAGACAGACAGACAGACAGACAGATGACATAGACACAGACACAGACACAGAAAGAGAAAGCAGACAGACAGATGGACATAGACACAGACAC
>JAGGCT020000808.1:7500-25000 GCA_017654935.2 Phymorhynchus buccinoides | reverse complement strand
TTCAAGACTCTACCACTTTCATAGCTTTCCAAAGGGACGATCTCGGCAATAAGGTACGCTCTGTTTGAAGTTGAGATTAGGGGCCGTAGATCAGGTTAATTATGCTTATCGTCCTCTCGGCCAAAGCCATATGGGATAAGAGAGGGTCAGGGTATTTAAAGGACGTGGATCGGGGAGGGAGGGTTTTGTCCTTGGTGGGGAGCTTCACTGACGGGTGGGATTGGGTCCAGCCTGGTTACTGCACTGCTAAGGTATGTGGTTCACTCTTTCTTTTCACTTTTTCTATAATAGAAGAATGTCTTACTGCTATTCATTGTAATGTATAAGCATATTTGCCTAAGTAGTTTAGGAACGCATTGCGCAGCTGTGAATCACTTTTGTCGTTTAATTAATTAAGACGGTGTAGTGATTAAACACATTGAAGAGTGGAGGCTACTGTTCACTATCCGTGCATGAGTGACGGTCATGTTGTGCCAGTAAAATGCCCACATTTCAGGAATAATATTTTTGGGGCGCGCGCGCGCGCGCGCGCGCGCGCGCGCGCGTGTGTGTGTGTGTGTGTGTGTGTGTGTGCGTGCGCGTGTGCGCGCGCGCGCGCGCGTGTGTGTGTGTGTGTCTGTGCGTGTGTGTGTCTGTGCGTGTGTGTGTCTGTGCGTGTGTGTGTGTCTGTGTGTGTGCGTGTGCGCGCACGCGCGCATGTGTGTGTGTGTGTGTGTGTGTGTGTGTGTGCGTGCGTGCGTGTCTGTGTGTGTGTGTGTGTGTGTGTGTGTGTGTGTGTGTGTGTGTGTGTGTGTGTGTGTGTGTGTGTGTATGTATGTGTGTGTTGTTGTTTTTACAATAAGAGGAAGACCACTGTGGTGTTGAAATATTTTCCTTGTGTAAAACAACTCTTTGATGTCCGTAATTTAAAACACGCGCGCGCGTGCGTACACATACATACACATACTTTCACACGCGCCTGCTTGCATATTGGATACGGGATACATTTCTTTGGTATGACACTGTACGTCGGCTGGACTATTCTCTTTTTGTTTGATTTTGTTTCTTTGAGGGGGTGGGGGGATGGGGGAGCGGCCGGAAAACAGTGTTATGCCAAAATCAAAAAGCAAACAAACAACTTACTTAGTGCGATTTTTTTCACGCCAGAGGGCATGACGCTCGTGTGGGGCTAATCCTCTCTATATTCTTAGTTGGGGATAAAGAAAATGAGAGAGAGAGTGAGTAGTCCTACCATCTCTCTCTCTCTTACTACACCAAGTAAGAAAATCGCGTGATAAGCCCCTAGTGCATTGACTGCCCTCTGGCGTGACAAATATCGCCATAGGTCGACCATTGCTTCATTATGCCTGGTGAACTGATTGTGCAACTGAGTTTATACACTTTACAAATCAACATCTCTCAGGATTCGGACGTCTTAAATTCTTGACAAATAACTTTGACTTTCGAGACTTGTTACGATGAGAGAGAGAGAGAGAGAGAGAGAGAGAGAGAGAGAGAGAGAGAGAGAGAGAGAGAGAGAGAGAGAGAGAGAGAGAGAGAGAGAGAGAGAGAGAGAGAGAGAGAGAGAGAGAGAGAGAGAGAGAGAGAGAGAGAGAGAGAGAGAGAGAGAGAGAGAGAGAGAGAGAGAGAGAGAGAGAGAGAGAGAGAGAGAGTTTTGACATTTTCATATTTATTGTCATTACCAACATAGGTCTTATGACAAGGGGGGAGGGTAATCGACAAGTATACAATACAAAATGGCCATTGTCAACATCAAAACAGTTAAATTATTATTATTTTAAAATAAAGTAGAAGGAAACAACAACAATCATGATTTAATGCTCTCGTCGTTCCACTACCGTGTGGACAAACATCAAATGAAGCTAAACGTCTGATCTCTTGCTTAAGGATTTCCTCCTTTGTGTTGTATAATAACTTGAAGAGAAGAGAAGGAGTTCGGTCTTTTATAAGAAACGTAATATTGGTCGAACCCCCAAACTTAACGACTACAGTATCTTAGAGAGAGAGAGAGAGAGAGAGAGAGAGAGAGAGAGAGAGAGAGAGAGAGAGAGAGAGAGAGAGAGAGAGAGAGAGAGAGAGAGAGAGAGAGAGAGAGAGAGAGAGAGAGAGAGAGTGTGTGTGTGAGTAGAGAGAGAGAGAGAGAGAGAGAGAGAGAGAGAGAGAGAGAGAGAGAGAGACAGAGAGTGAGAGAGGGAGGGGGGGGGGGGGGGCGAGTACAAGGGGGAAAAGAGGGCGCTGAACTCAACTGAATCTACCCTTAATTAATACAGCACAATTAATGCTAGCAAAAACAAATCTATGCTTATTTCTGACGTGTAATATTTCACCAGCTACAGTAAATGTCGAAATAGACCCATTTTATCTTCAAAACTAGGGGAAGACGGGGTAAAAAAGCGCATGGGCGGGTAAGAAGCCCACCCCAATTATCTCATGAAATGAAGCAAATTTCAGTCTCATTTTGCCCACGAGACGAGCGTTAATGTCTAGCATTCGTCTCATGGGCAAATTTGACTGAAATTTTCTTTATTTCATGAGATAATTGGTGTGGGCTTCTTACCCGCCCATGCGCTTTTTACCCCGTCTTCCCCTAAATCCTAAACGAATTCCACAGCGGGAGTGGCCGTTTTCATTGATTACTGGTTCACTAAGATAAGTCAAATGTCAACGTGTGTCACTTGCAAAACAGTGATCTTAGGATAGGCCTTTTTCCTTTCAAGATAAAATAAATGAAAGAACAAATTTGTTTACCAAAATTTTTAGGGTGGTTTGTTTGTTTGTTTGTTTGTTGTTTTTTTGTTATTTAGGAGTGTGTTTCAACTGCGCAATGAGTGAGTGACAATGAGAGAGACGAGTGAAAACAACGTAATCCACTCCCTAAGTGATGTGTAAGCAAAGATAACGTACTCAGTTTCAGTGTGTTATTATCAACAAACAAACTCGGCTGCTGCGTCACGGCACACTCACAGAGAGGATGACGCAATAGTTCACGCGACACGCAGCACAAACCCCGTCTATTCTGATAAGTCAGTTACCAGTAGTTGCATAATACAGCAGCAATACTCTTGCCAAGTTGTTTGTGTCATTGATGATTACGAAACCCGCCCCACCTTGGAATGCCATTCAACCTTGGCACGCGCTTTGGCGGAAAACCTTCCTTATCCATGTGCTGGGGCCCCCGCTGACCCCGTTTCTCTCGTCCAATGGAAAGGCGGGTTTTAAAGCCGTGGCCCAATGGAAGCGCGCGTTGTTGGCTTATTCATGGAAGATTGGGAGAATGACCTCACCATCCGCGGGTCTTTTTGTCGGTCAAAGGGGGTACTCAAGGTGAACAATTTCATTAATCTCTAGCTGACAAGTCAGGGACTTGCTGTCAAGCAAACACACAAGAGCCACTACAACACGCTTGAGGCGTAGGAAAGTCAAGAGTTCACTTGGGATAGTCTTTTGTTTGATAAAAACACTTCAACTCCGACTAAACACGTTGCCAAAAAGATAAGCAACCCCTTTTTGAAATCCACAACAAGAAGTTTGATACATCATAAAACGAAAGTGAACTCCAAGAATCATTTCATTGTTTCTCGGTTACACTAAGACGAGTCTCGGTTATATGCTGAATACACAAAGTACCCAAAATGTCAAATGAAAGTGATCAATTTCGTTCTCCAAAGATCATGGGTGACTGATTTTCACCATTTCATTTCTGAAAAAGTTTGACTATGGAAGCCCACAGAGAAGAAATTAGAGATGTGGTACCGATTTATTTTGTTACTGATAATAAGTAAAACACTATCTTCTCTTTCAGTTTTGCACAGATTGAGTCACTTATGTTGCGTTATGTGCTGTCAGTAACGAACGTAACTTCCCTATACCTAAGTCGCCCTTTGGCGCCATTTCACATGCAGCTGATAGGTGTTTATTGCTCCAAATTGTTCCATCCTTCTTGTACAGCATTTGTGGGTTAAACCAGTTTGTCACAGTTTGGAGTGGTTATTTGACCAAGGTGGCTCTCCACAGTATGTTCAGTCACTTTGAGACCCGTAGATCATGCTGGCTAGTCAATACAGACAATAATGCTCGCGTTTTTTGAATGCCATCTCCATACTTGCAGTGTATTGGACTGTTGAGCACTTGGAAGAGCGTGTCTCACACTGTGTCATTGACTGACTTTCACGCGTTGTCGTTCCAAAACGAGCAGTGATAGCTGACCATAACTGCCTTGCCTGAACACAACCCACTCTCTGCCACCTCTGTATCACTTTTTTCTAGTCTGCATATCTGATGTGATGAGGGAGCAGCCGTACAATATGCATCAAACTTGACTTTTCACAAAGGGTACCCTAACATTGGTGTGGGCGTTACCCACAACGTAATGTGCATGTAAACAAATGGAAATTATATATGCGGTAAGTAAATAGGCTGAATTTGTATCGGATTTAGGAAAGCTGTTCCAATCACCCAGAGACATATTTTGCCTTGTTTTGCAAAAGGTTGCTTAACTTTTTGGTTCCACTTTAGTAGCTGTAGTGTTTCCCATTTAATTAAATTTCTCTTTTTTTAAAAACACAACTAGGGGCTATTTACATATTTTTTCGGTTTTTTTAATAATGTATTACTGACAAATGCACCGTCGTCAATGGATGAAAATAGAAAATATTTAGTTCTAATGTGGTACTATTGCTAGGCGGCGTACCTGCGCTTTCTGAATTTATTTTCTGTTACTTCTCATGTTTGAATATTGCAAATCTGTTGACAAGTCTTTGCACTACATTACCTTGTCTTAACTGTCTCTTCGCATCTCGTTTTCGTATGATTTATAAACACCTAAAACGGACGAATCTGTCATAAGTTTAGTCGTAAGTCTTGCCAATTGACGCTTGATGGGACGTTCTAATTCCTCAAAATAATTGTAGCATAATTTTGTCATGAGTACATTTCCAAAGCACAAAGTTTTGCTTTCCCTTTTAAATATTCTTGTATAATAGGCCCATCAATCATCCATGACGTATGGTTATCTTCTTCTTCTTCTTCTTCTTCTTCGATCGCTCACAAATGTTTCTGTCAATTATGAGCGCATATACGTCATGGTGCCGCTATGCGCCTAACTAAGAAATAACTAGGCCCAGCATGTCTCTCTCTCTCTCTCTCTCTAACACTAACACACACACCCGCGCGTGCGCTCGGACGCCTACAGCAAGAAGGAGAACATTTCTGAAGAGATTTTTTATTTTAAAAAATCTGGGATAGATTAGCATAGGACTTCACCCTCCCCTCCCTTCCCCTTCCCCCTTCCCCCACCCTCTTCGCGTTTAATTTTGGCAGAGGATCGGGGTACGGGCCCGTTTCTCACATTCTCCAGACTACGGGTACGGCGCTCAATCACGGGACGCATAAATTGAGCGCAAATGTCTTCAAAAACTGCTAACATTATCTATAACAGGTTCCTAACCCTATCCCTAACTCTATTCCTTACCAAGATGCGTTAAATATAATATACGAAATAAGAAAATGCATTTTGTTGACGAAACAAATCGACTAGGAAGAGTTACTATCCCTGAACATGGTCTGAATGTTGTAACAACGGCGTACCCGTAGCCACTGTGCTGAAATTGTTAATGTGTTTATTGTTGTTGGATAAGTTAATCTTGCGCCATCGGTAACATAACACTCTTTTTAGTTCTGGAAAACATTTTTTATTGTGTTTGTGTTTTCTAGCTATCTTTTTTTTTTCATTTGCGG
The DNA here is from genome assembly GCA_017654935.2 of Phymorhynchus buccinoides. Taxonomy (NCBI): domain Eukaryota; kingdom Metazoa; phylum Mollusca; class Gastropoda; order Neogastropoda; family Raphitomidae; genus Phymorhynchus; species Phymorhynchus buccinoides. Next base: position 19,264 of record JAGGCT020000808.1, on the reverse strand, counting down.
AGTGTAACCACAACAACTATGAATTTCAGTATGAAAATCGTCTGGCGTCAGATAAAAAAGAAACAAAAGCTAGACGAATAAATCAATGTTCCTTGTGTCTCGTGATCTGGATGCTTCAGTACAGCGATAAACACGACCCAAAATAGCACGTGCTTATCTTCAGAAACAAAAAAGGTCAAATAAGTATAGGATACATTTGATATTTGGAATGAACAAAAGAAAATTTAAAACCCGGCAGGACCCTCGTTCTCATTTGTGTGACCCCAGATACGTGCGTTGCCATAGAAACACAAATCCAACAACAAAAACAACTACAAACACAAATGATAAGAACAATGTCTACACTAGAAACAACACTCCAAAAACGCGAATGTACAATAATTAAAGGTCATTGAAAAGGCCAAACAAATGCATAACAAAAGCGTACATTTTTAATGATTAAAGGGCCCGCTACACACATACGATTCGGATCTGAATGCGATGCGATTGTGACGATGCGAGTCATGAATCGCGTGAAATTCATATATTGGGTCTACTTGAGCACAGTGAGCGAAAATGGCAGAATTATTTTTAGATGGAAGTATTTAACGTGACCCAATCGCATCGCCTCCCCATACGATTTCACGCGTGTGTGGCCCACGCCGCCGGCTTAAGCCTATATTCAAATAAGGTAGTAGACGCATTTTGAGGTAAACACGGTAACCTTTATTGGTAAATTTTATTTTTTATTTTACGGATGACATATTTCTGAAACCAGACGTCAAGGTTATTGATATTCCATCAAATATAAAGGGAAAGAAAAGGGGGGGGGGGGGGGGGGGAGGAGAGAGAAAAATCAAGGCAGTGGAAATGTTATGGTGCTGCTAATTATCAGATAGATGAGGTTCTAAAATAGGTAGAGGTTGGGGGGGGGGGGGGGGGGGGGGTGGGGGGGGGGGGGGGGGGGGGGGGGGGGGGATTTCTCATAACAGTAGGATTTTAATCAGATCGTAGCATTAATTAAAAGTTATTAGTTATATGGTTATCTGGTGGCATAATGTGTAGTGCATGACATTCGTTAAGCACACCTGTGTTGTCTTGCACCATCTTATTTGGCTCAAAGCAAGTAGGTGTATTATTTTTGTTCTCTCTCTCTCTCTCTCTCTCTCTCTCTCTCTCTCTCTCTCTCTCTCTCTCTCTCTCTCTCTCTCTCTCTCTCTCTGTCAGTCTCTCTCTCTCTCTCTCTCTCTGTCTCTCTCTCTCTCTCTCTCTCTCTCTCTCTCTCTCTCTCTCTCTCTCTCTCTCTCACTCACTCTCTCTCTCTCTCTATATATCTATTTATCTCTGTCTGTCACTCTCTCTCTCTATCTCTATCTCTCTGTCTGTCTGTCTGTCTGTCTTTCTGCCTGTCTGTCAGTCTCTCTCTCTCTCTCTCTCTCTCTCTCTCTCTCTCTCTCTCTCTCTCTCTCTCTCTCTCTCTCTCTCTCTCTCTCTCTCTCTCTCTCTCTCTCTCTCTCTCCCAACATGTGACGTGTCTGTCTCTGTGTATGTTCTTTCTATCTCTGTTGTAGGGTACGTGCCGTGCCCAATAGGCTTAATCGCAACATTTTTTGTCAACTAGGCTTAATGATCAAGATAAACCGTGAAATGTACCCATTAAGGTTAATGTGCAACGACCACGGTGCGCATTAAGCCCAATGTACAACGACCACGGTGCGCATTAGGCCCAATGTACAACGACCACGGTGCGCATTAGGCCTAATGTGCACGAATTGAGCGAATTAACCCTTTCACCGCCAGCCATCTTTGAGCCAAACATTTCCATTAAACTTACTTGCCTACAGAAAAGATTTTGTCTGCAATATTGTCGTTGTTTTTTGTGACACATTTAAAATGGGGTCACTCCTTACTGCCCAAACTTAGAAACACAATATCATTGAATAACAGATCCTGATTTCAAGGGTCTTAATGACATGGGTGTTAAATCATTGTGGTGCAAAAATGTGACATTGGCGGTGAAAGGGTTACTAGTCATAGAGCAGAGGTCTCAGATTGTGAAGTGATCCTGGTGATTGAGGATATACCTGTGGTGCAAATCAGCACATGTGTGTACATAGGCCTACGGATGATCGTCCATGGTTTATGTACCCCTCTCGTCTTTTAATGAGCAGGTGCGTATCATATGAGTTGGGGAGGGGGGAGGGGGGATGTGGCGAGAGCGGGGCATTAATGATGTGCATAGAAACTGAATGATCCCAAACAAGCAAAATTTGGAGCGATGTTTTACCATTTGAGGGGGGGGGGGGGGGGGTGAAACCCACACACACTGGACTGGACTGGAACCAATTTATGGTCAGATTAACTACAACGTTTTCTACTCACAAAACTACACACACACACACACACACACACACACACACACACACACGCGCGCGCGCAGAGAGAGAGAGAGAGAGAGAGAGAGAGAGAGAGAGAGAGAGAGAGAGAGAGAGAGAGAGAGAGAGAGAAGAGAGAGAGTATAGGGTAAAGCAAATAGAAGACAGTAACGGAGAGAGAGAGAGAGAGAGAGAGAGAGAGAGAGAGAAGAGAGAGAGAGAGAGAGAGAGAGAGAGAGAGAGAGACAGAGAGAGAGAGAGAGAGAGACAGAGAGAGAGAGTGAGCGAGCAACAGACGCACATACATACAGGCAGAGATATACTTTTTGTAGACAGAACAGATAATGCAAGATGGAGACAGTGACGAAGAGAGAGAGAGAGAGAGAGAGAGAGAGAGAGAGGAGAGAGAGAGAGAGAGAGAGAGAGAGAGAGAGAGAGAGAGAGAGAGACCCAGACAGAGGCTGGATTGACTGACCTGCAGTCCCGGTCGGGCTGGCTTTGAAGGTCATTCAGATCAACTTGTCCTCTTGTGCAAAAACGTTGTGACAGGATGGAGAAAAACAACAACAAGGGCGTCGCCGAGCGGCAGACATGTCCGTCACCAGCAATGCCACCCCGTAGACCCCGTAGTGTCACATCCTGACACAAAATTGGAAGGGATTCTGTCTTCTAGTTCACGAGATACAGCTTGAAGAAGAAACATATAGCGCAAAGAAGGAAATTTCGGTTTTCAAGGTCACACTTCAAGGTCAAGGTCAGCATGGTGATAATTTATGCTCGAATGTTTTCTTCTCTAGGGTATACAGTACCACACACAATCTGAAGCGCTTCTGTCAAGTACCAATGTGGAAAATATGGCTTAAAACCCAATGTGTAGACCCCTACCACTTGCAAGGCCTACTGATCGCCCGGACCGTGACCTTGACCTTGATCGGTATGCCACCATCAGAACAGCATTAGCCAAAGTACCTTCATGCCAAATTTGAAGACTCTAACACTAACGGTGTGGGAGTTATGGCCCCTTAAAGATTTTCGGTTTTCAAGGTCGTACGCCAAGGTCAAGGTCACGACGGTAAAATGGTTTGCGCGGATGCCTTCCTCTCATGGTGACACACCCGCACACAAAATTTGACGTGATTCTGTCAACCCGTTCGAAAGATATCCTTGGGACAGACAGAAGGAGAAAAAAATTACCCTCCGATTTTCAGGCTCCAGCGATCTTTTTGACCTTGACGTTGACCTTGATCGGTATGCCATCGTCAGAACGGGCATAAGCCAAACCACCTTCATACCAAGTTTCAACATCCTATGTTGATCGGTGCCCGAGATATGGCTAAAAATATATATTTTCGGTTTTCAAGGTCGTACGTCAAGGTCAAGGTCACGACGGCAAAATGGTTTGCGCCGATCTCTTCCTATTAAGGAGGCACACCTTCACACAAAATTTGACGCGATTCGGTCAAGCGGTTCGGGAGATATCCTTGGGACAGACAGAAAAGAAAAAAACCCCAAAAAACAAAAAAAAACAAGGGCGTCGCTGAGCGGCAGACATGTCCGTCACCAGCAATGCCACGCACTTGCGATACCCCGTAGAGTGTCACATCCTGACACAAACTTGGAAGGGATTCTGTCTTCTAGTTCACGAGATACAGCTTGAAGAAGAAACATATAGCGCAAAGAAGGAAATTTCGGTTTACAAGGTCACACTTCAAGGTCAAGGTCAGCATGGCGATAATTTATGCTCGGATGTTTTCTTCTCTAGGGCATACAATACCACACACAATCTGAAGTGCTTCTGTCAAGTACCAATGTGGAATATATGGCTTAAAACCCAATGTGTAGACCCCTACCACTTTCAAGGCATACTGATCGCCCGGACCGTGACCTTGACCTTGATCGGTATGCCACCATCAGAACGGGCATAAGCCAAAGTACCTTCATGCCAAATTTGAAGACTCTAACACTAACGGTGTGGGAGTTATGGCCCCTGAAAGATTTTCGGTTTTCAAGGTCGTACGCCAAGGTCAAGGTCACGACGGCAAAATGGTTTGCGCGGATCTCTTCCTATTAAGGTGGCACACCTTCACACAAATTTGACGCGATTCGGTCAAGCGGTTCGGGAGATATCCTTGGGACAGACAGAAAACCCCCGAAAAAAACACGAAAAAAACCCCCACCCAGCCCATCGCAATAGTCCGATCACCTTTGGTGACGGACTAATTAGAGGCAGGTTGACTTTGGATGGACTTCACTGCAGCACTTTTGTTCGTCTGGCACTTTATCAGCAGGCAGTTCTCACAAAGGGAGAGGTAGAGGTTGGTCTGATCTCTGGTTACATTCACATACTTTTTGGGCAGTTCTTTGTTCACCACCGTGTCCTTATGTTATGCAATATACGCTTCCCGAATTGCATTCAGACCCCCAAGAGAGACGTAGAACTGGAGCTGGTCTTTGTTTCCTGACCTTATTACCAGCTTCTTCACATCTCCCAGTTCCACAACGTCGTACCGTTTAAAAAGTCATATTCATCAGGGCGCTTTTTCACAGCAGAACTGTTATTACTGTACCTTACTGAAAAGGCGTTCATTTTTCTTCCTCTGTGAACCACTGTCCTGTCGATCGTTGACTGCAAACGACACAACTCTGGATCGAAGATGTGCTTTTTTCATAGCTGTCCGGTTTTTGTAATCTCTCTACTCATCTCTGTGGAGAATGGTGAAGTAGGCTCTGCAATCTGTGATGTCAGCAGTTCTCTGAATGCAAAATAGAAATCAGTTGATCAAAAACTCAGTCATCATGCTGAGAGGAATTCACGAACACATACCCCCCCAAAAAAGTGAAAACGGTCATCTTTGTCAGCATTATGATTCTAGTCTAAGGCTTTTCTCACTCCGTGCTCATTAGGGTTAATGCACAGATCATTACCGTTGTGCATCTAAACTTAAAAAACACACTGACGCACCACAATTAAGTCCCTTGGTGTGTTTTTTCTGGGTAGCTGTGACCCACATACAAATGTCCCCAACTTCAAATTGTGGATGCTCTTTAAAATGATGTTTGGTTTTCAATTTGGGGACATTTGCATGAGAGTCGAACCTGGTCAAAACAAGATTTCTTACCAGCTATAAGAGGGAAAACACGTGAAACCCATGATTTGTTTTTTTAGACTTCCGATCGCTTCTCGGCCTTTTGGCTAAGACAGTGATTCAGGAACATAAATTTGTGTTTATACATGGTTGGCTTGTTCAGCCCGTTGTACATGGCGAAAGCCGATACGCGACGTTAAACTGAACTTCCATCCAACCCGTGATTTTGATACGTGATCTGGTGGGTCTTTAACGTGCACAAAATTGCTCATTAGGCTGATTGAGCAGGTAATGTTACACAATAAGCCTATATTAGCAAACGTTCTTGCTCATTAAGCTTAATGCGCAGGTTAAGCCAATTGGGCACGACATATACAAGCAAGAGTCAGGGTAGGGTGGGTAGGGGCATATTCTAACCCTTCACAAAAATTTAATTTAAAAAATCTCAACATTTCATCAGTCGCAAAGCCAAAGTTGCTTAATGTTTTCAAAGGAGCTTGTCTGTTTGTTCCTGGCTGACCATCTGACTATCCATGTTAACACGTTTGAGTAACGTTTCAATGGATCCTCACAGTTTTGCGTGCTGAAGGTAGTTGGGATATCTAGGACTAGTTGGAAGAAAAAGGCCATTGGTCAAAGGTCAAGGTCACTGGAGCCGAAATTGCTGCCGCGCGGCTGCAATATCTAGCGTTTTCGCGCTCTAGTTTCAGGGGAGTATTTGTCCTGGCTAACTGTCTATGTTAACACGATAGCATTTAAACCGAGGGGTCTAGGAACCCTCAAAATATCGCATACGGATAGGTAGTTACGATATCTAGGCCAAGTGCGAAGATGAAGGTCATTGGTCAAAGGTCAAGGTCGCTGGAGCCCAAAATGCTGCCGCATGGCTGTTTGATCTGGGGTTTTCATGCTCTAGTCTCTACAAGAAAAGTTGCTTGTATACAGGCAACACGGGAAAACAGAGAAACACAAAAAACAACAACAGACTCAGTCAATAGAACAAGAATTGTTTCATGGACCCAAGGACGAACCTTAATGAACGACCCTCGTATTACTGCGCGAATCTTGTGCAGTTTGCATAAGTCACAATTGATGGAAATGTACTAAGAAACACGCGGAAACATTTGACAATCTATTGACGGTTGTGTGTTTGTTTGTCTCTTTGTTTGTCTCTTTGTTTGTCTCTGTGTTTGTCTCTTTGTTTGTCTCTTTGTTTGTCTCTGTGTTTGTCTCTCTGTTTGTCTCTGTGTTTGTCTCTTTGTTTGTCTCTCTGTTTGTCTCTCTGTTTGTCTCTTTGTTTGTCTCTTTGTTTGTCTCTTTGTTTGTCTCTTTGCTTGTCTCTTTGTTTTTGTTTGTCTCTCTGTTTGTCTCTCTGTTTGTCTCTCTGTTTGTCTCTCTGTTTGTCTCTCTGTTTGTCTCTCTGTTTGTCTCTTTGTTTGTCTCTTTGTTTGTCTCTTTGTTTGTGTTTGTCTCTTTGTTTGTCTCTTTGTTTGTCTCTTTGTTTGTCTCTCTGTTTGTCTCTGTTTGTCTCTTTGTTTGTCTCTTTGTTTGTCTCTTTGTTTGTCTCTGTGTTTGTCTCTTTGTTTGTCTCTTTGTTTGTCTCTTTGTTTGTCTCTTTGTTTGTCTCTGTGTTTGTCTCTGTGTTTGTCTCTTTGTTTGTCTCTGTGTTTGTCTCTTTGTTTGTCTCTTTGTTTGTCTCTTTGTTCTTTCTCTTTGTTTGTCTCTTTGCTTGTCTCTTTGTTTTTGTTTGTCTCTCTGTTTGTCTCTTTGTTTGTCTCTTTGTTTGTCTCTTTGTTTGTCTCTTTGTTTGTCTCTCTGTTTGTCTCTTTGTTTGTCTCTTTGTTTCTCTTTGCTTGTCTCTTTGTTTTTGTTTGTCTCTTTGCTTGTCTCTTTGTTTGTCTCTTTGTTTGTCTCTTTGCTTGTCTCTTTGTTTTTGTTTGTCTCTTTGTTTGTCTCTTTGTTTGTCTCTTTGTTTGTCTCTCTGTTTGTGTCTCTGTTTGTCTCTTTGTTTGTCTCTTTGTTTGTCTCTTTGTTTGTCTCTGTGTTTGTCTCTGTGTTTGTCTCTTTGTTTGTCTCTTTGTTTGTCTCTCTGTTTGTCTCTGTTTGTCTCTTTGCTTGTCTCTTTGTTTGTCTCTTTGCTTGTCTCTTTGCTTGTCTCTCTGTTTGTCTCTTTGTTTGTCTCTTTGTTTGTCTCTTTGTTTGTCTCTTTGTTTGTCTCTTGTCTCTTTGTTTGTCTCTTTGTTTCCCCATCGCGTAAAGTCGGAGTTTGGTTGTAGTTTACTAGCGCGGTTATTTGTGCGGAGTAAAAGGTTGCACAGTTAACTAGCAAAATAATCATTATTTCTCATCATTTGCCAGGTGGCACACTTTGGAGAGAAGCGAGGCGTCAAGGTTGCTTGTTTGATCATCCTCCGTGGAAAATTGTCGATAGCTCTGGAACCAATGGAGGTCTACTTCTTCTACTACTAATGATAATTATAACTGCTAGCCTGCACAAGGTTGTTTGTTTGATCCTCCTCCGTGGGAAATTGTCGATAGCTCTGGAACCAATGGAGGTCTGGATAATTATAATTGCTAGAGGGTTTGCTGGCGAGAGGGAGAGGGTTAGGGGTAGAAAATTGTCGATAGTTCTGGAACCAACGAAGGTCTACTTCTTCTGCTAATAATGATAATTATAATTGCTAGAGGGTTTGCTGGCGAGAGGGAGAGGGTTAGGGGTAGAAAATTGTCGATAGTTCTGGAACCAACGAAGGTCTACTTCTTCTACTAATAATGATAATTATAATTGCTAGCCTGCACGTAAAGGGTTTGCTGGCGAGAGGGAGAGGGGTAGGGGTAGAAAATTGTCGATAGTTCTGGAACCAACGAAGGTCTACTTCTTCTACTAATAATGATAATTATAATTGCTAGCCTGCACGTAAAGGGTTTGCTGGCGAGAGGGAAAGGGGCAGAGGGTTAGGGGGTAGAGTTGGAAAAATGTAGAGGTTGGAGGGTGTTTTTCTTTTCTTTTAAGTTTACCAAGTGCTGGTTAATGCGAACACGAAGGTTTGCTAGACTCTAGAATCACATGTCGGCTAAGTGCTTGGTCAAAATTTTCTTCGAAAAATCAAAATCAAATTTTATTATGTCATAATTAGTCTATGGATTCATAAGGAAGGCTTTGACCTTCGACATCATTTTGCCCCCATTAATTTTGGTGTCTGTTTGTTTTTAATATCATTAAAAATAAAAATCGCAATGGAGTTTGTCTTATGCGTATAGTTTTTAAGCAGTGCGTCTGTATCTTCATGGTGCCTTGTAACGGTATTGTTTTCCTGGATCCTAGACCCCTTTGAACTAAAATAGCTACCGTTTCGTTCTGATTGATTGATTTGTCGATTAATATTTCTTTTTATTGCATATCCTTTAGGATTTAGGCATAAACAGGGCGACTCCTTAATGTTCCAATTCACGGCTGGTTTAACCCTTTCACCGCCAGCCATATTTCAGCCAAAAATGTCCATTAAATTTACCTGGGTAGAGAACAAAATCCATCTGCAGTATTGGGGATTCTTCTGTGACGTATATAAAATAAGGTCTATCCTTACTTCCCCCAAACTAAGACAATAGGGTCTTTGGATAACAGACTCCCAATTTGATGCCTGTTAGTGACATAGGTGTTAAATCACGATGGTGCTAAAGTGCGACTTTGGCGGTTAAAGGGTTAAGGAAAATGTGGTGCAATTTATTTTACGTTCAGTTCCAGACACAACTTACTTTCACACCAAACGTTATTTTAGACTTTAATTAAGTGTTTGAATTTTACGTTAAATGCTTTGATTGTGGCTCTGTTGTTTTCATTAACACCAAAACCCTTGAGGTTAACTAAACATCCAGAAGTATTCTTTGCCAGGATTTGATTGACAACTCACCGGGAACAAAAATGACTGCCGGCACAGATCTGACACCCACGCACGCACGCATGCACGCACCCACGCACGCACGCACATACACACATACACGTATGCACGCACGAACACACACGCGCGCGCGCGCGCGCTCGCGCACGTACCCACGCACACACACACTCTCTTTCTCTCTTTCTCTCTTTCTCTCTCTCTCTCTCTCTCTCTCTCTCTATCTATCTATCTATCTATCTATCTATCTATCTATCTATCTATCTATCTATCTATCTATCTATCTAAGACCCCATCCAGTGCCGAGCTGATGAGACTCTCTAGAGTCGAAACAGCTGTCCTCGGCTGGGTTCTGCCATTACCTCCCTAATAAGGAGGAAAAACTAGGCTAGCACTCTTTATTTAAAAAAAATTAAAGAACATAATCAAACACCAAGTTAATTTAACTGGTTTTTATTTTTAATGTTCGCATCCAAGACATAGAGATAAAAAAGTTTTAAACAATTCTATTATCTATCTATCTATCTATCTATCTATCTATCTATCTATCTGCTTTTGTATCATTAAAGATCCGTCGTGGGGAAAAGGCGGTTTTTTCTTGTTGTTGTTGTTGTTGTTTTCGGATCTAAACACACATCCTCCTCCTTCTTCTTCTTCCTATTTCTGGACTGGGCCTCCCGCTGTTTACAGTCCAACTTGGTATGCGACTGACAGGCGGCGTGTGCTCTTAATGCCTAATTACTAACCCTTTCGCCGCCAGCCATTTTTCATCCAAAAATACCATTAAACTTAACTGGGTAGAGAAAATAAAATATCTGCAATATTGCGAATTCCTCTGTGACATATATAACATTATAGGGCCTATCCTTACCTCCCAAAATTAAGAAAATAGGGTCTTTCGATAACAAGTCCTGATTTGATGCTTTTTAGTGACATGGGTGTTAAACCATTGTGGTGCTAAAATGCGACATTGGCGGTGAAAGGGCTAATTAGAAACTCGAATAATAATTTGGGATCCATCCCTATAACTGAGGTTAAAACTATAATATAGCCTACACTGGTCCACTGGGAGATCAGGCAGACGGAGGCCTGGTGGCTGATGTAAATGCCACCTAGGCCGGCCCTGAATGCATCGGGACAGATGGTTTCAGTCAGGCTTGTGGGGAGCGTGTTCCACTCTGAGCGTTCGTGGGAAGAAAGAGTGGCATCAGCTTCGAATTCAGTTAGAACCGACAAGGGAGAAAGGTGGCAGAGTGGTTAAGACGTTCGCCTGCCAAAATGTAATGCGTGACTGCAGCGTGAGTGACCCGGGTTCGAATCCCGGCCTTGCCCTTTCTTTCTAGTTTGACAGGGAAATTGAACTGAACGTCCAGTCCTTCGGATGGGGACTTAAAGCTAGTCTGACCCGTGCGCATTACGCACGTAAAAATCCCACGACAGTTGCAAGTCGGTAAGAACAGGGAGAAATCCCGCTGCCTGGTATGGCCAAATTGATAGCTAGGTTTTCCAAGTGTGCCCACACCCCCTCCTCACCCTGTGCCCCCCCCAAATGTGTTGTTGGTTTCAAGTTGTTAATTGGGTAGGCGCTGCACTTCCGGCGACGCTCTCTCCTAGGGAGAGCAGCCCGAATTTCACAGAGATAAGTCTCTGTGACCTGAATATACCAAATACCAAAGATACCAAAAATACCAATCCGTCATGAACTTCCCTATCTGAATAAATATGTATTATGAACATTAATAGAACGGCACTAGTCAGTAGGACAGTCATTGGACCAACTGGTTAATATTCTAATAATACACGAAAACCATAGCAAAGCGAATGATGACATTGGAGAAAAAAAGTTTTCGATAAAGGTAAAGATGTGCCCCCCCCCCCCCCCCCCCCCCCCCCTGCATTTCTCGGTTAATTCCATTTTTTTTCGTATTTGCCTTTCTTACCAAACATAGAGCTGTATTTTATTAACCTTTTCAGGTAATTATCTTTTTGGAATACTAACCCTAACCCTAACCCTATCCCTAACCCTACCCCCTCCCCCCTATAAGACGGAAACTCAATGAACCACGACTGTGACAAATGCCGCGGTGTACTACATACAGTACATAGGGGAGGGGTGGGGGTGGGGGTGGGGGGGTCCTATTAGATAATGGCCTTTATCATGACTGCAATTAATTATTGAACACAAATAATTAGCTGAAAATGTTCATAAAATACAGCTTCATGTTTGGTCAGAAAAGCAAAAACGGAAAAATGGAATTTACCGAGAAATGTAGAGGGGGTGGCACATCTTGACCTATACATTATTGTTATCCACAAAACGATAACAACAACAACAACAACAAAAACACATTATAATCCTGTCAGTCTACTTCCACGATTACTCCCCATTGCACCAAAATGGCGCCGGTGACGATTTCTGAAACGACAA
>JAGGCT020000807.1:0-25000 GCA_017654935.2 Phymorhynchus buccinoides | reverse complement strand
ATGCCGGATGGCTTGTAATTCTACATAATTAGGCCGCCCTACCTATGTCATTGTGATCGGTTAACTATCCGTTTACTAATCTTGGTCTTACACATAGACTGCTTCAAAACGGTTACATTTCTATAGATTGTTCTTTATTATTTGTAGTAGGGCCTATTATATGATACTAACACTGAGCCCCATAAGACTTATCTAATTTATTTCAAGGTAGCATAGTCATAGATGACTAAAATTGAGTTCCCCATAAACGATTTGTTTGAACCATATGTTGCGCCACACAACTGCAGCCATGATTATCATAACTTCGCCGGCCGGCTGTGATCGATATCTCACATCTTCACGCCACTTTCATAATCACGCTTATGTGCTTTAATTTATGTTAATGAGTTAGGCCTAACTCGTTCTTCCTTATTATGTTCTCTCCTCATGGGAAATAAGCCTACTGTTCAGAATTCGAATTACGAAATACTGTAGGCCTACGTAGCCCGGTATTTCGTTTGTAAGTCAGCTTCATGCACGTTGTAATTAAAAATGTAACATTATTACGCTTTAAACTAAAGTAGTAAATCCGAAGTTTTTCCAATTGAGTTTCTTTATCTATTCTTCCTATTGTTTCTTCTGTCGCTATTTAATAAATAAAAAATCGGGACTTTACTGGTTTCGTACTGCCTCTGGGCATTGCCTCCAGTATTGTTCCCACCATATTTGTATTTACAAATGTCCCATATGTGTCTGATTCAGACCAAGAGGACGTAAAACTCCATTTTCTCTCTCTCTGTCGCTATTTCATTGCTTTATGCTCTTTTTTTTAAAGCTACTTTATTAGCCTTATTTTTTTAACTTTTGTGAAAAAAATTAGTAGTCTAGCATTTCTAAGAATTTGTGGGGAAAAAATGGTAGTCTAGTATTTCTAAGAGAGAGAGAGAGAGGGAGAGGGAGAGAGAGATTGATTAACAATCATCGATCTGTGTAGACGAACGTCTCAGGAACCAGTCCGAGTCGGTGTAATCAGGGAAAAGAAAATGACGTGGGTGGGTGCCGACTGATCACATTGCTTTTCCTCAGTGTCCCATTCTCCGAGACAAAAACGTGGAGAACAAATATCAGCCGATCTCATCAATATGTGTGCACGCCACACACAGCTCGCTCGCGCCTGCGTAGGCTAGGCCTAGCAGCAGCCACACCGCATCATCAAGCACACAAACCAGCATGCGCCATGCGCGCGATCGACGACTACTACGACGAGTCACCATAATTCCGGGCATGCGCGCGCACGCACGTGGCGGAGGGGAAAATTCCAAACCGAAAAAACCCGTTGAACTGTTCAAAGTTGAACCGTTAGTGGCGGGGCGCGCGCGCGCCCCGCTCGTGCAACGGTCGAGTCTTGGTTGGTGAAGTCGCGACCTCTGGACAAGGCCACGGGGGAGGGAATGCAACCTCTTATTGATCGGGGGAGGTTTTCCATGATGGCTCAGTCAGACTGGGCCTCGCCTCCGAACGTTACAGACAGACAAGACACCTTCGTGGCTGAATCACGGTCATCGATTTGAACATAAATACAGTACTGTCTGAACCATTCCAGCTATTTGTGGCATATCGTTGGCAATAATAGTACCCTGAAGTTTTCCTATGCCGCCGGTACTTATCATCATCAACATAATAGTCATTAGCTTTTACTTAGAAAACTAGGCAGACTACTTCGGTTTCTTTATATATTGGTGTTGCAACAACTTTTTTTTTATGTATCAACTTTTTGTTTTGAACTATTAAGTTTTTCTGGGTTGTATTCTGAAGTTTTGCGGGAACCAGGCTCTTATTTCTTTTCTTTTCTTTTCTTTTTTTCGTTAACGTTTACCTTCAGCTTGGATTTTCAAGCTTCTTTTCCTTCCTTTAAAAAAAACTTTTTTCCGCTTCATAAACTAGACTTGTATTTTTTGACTTCCCTAGTTCTAGTGGTTTTTTCATGGAAGTTTTCAATGACTACCTCTACTCTTCAAAATGCAAGTAGAAAAAAATGTATGGACCCAAGAACACCAATACGAAAAAGAAAAAACATCTGAAGAAAATAACAGAGAAAGAAAATCAACTGTAACGATCTTAAAATCAATGTTTTATATTGTTCAATTTTATTTTTAATGGAGGGGGAAAATAAAATGGTTGAACTTGAAACGCAAAACAATAGTGTATGCCTATTGTGTTGGCAAAGGAAGGAGTGGTTAGACATGGTAGGGGGTATGTTTCATCAAACATGTAACAGATGTTAGCCTAATTTCTATATTGCGACAGATTGGGTGCTTTTTTTAAAAAAAACATCAACCTCTTTTTCCGTTCATTAAAAAACAAAATGAAACGTGGAATCTCACTCGAACATATGTGACCAGAGGAAAATGTATCTCTCTCTCTCTCTCTCTCTCTCTCTCTCTCTCTCTCTCTCTCTCTCTCTCTCTCTCTCTCTCTCTCTCTCTCTCTCTCTCTCTCTCTCTCTTCCTGCAGCATGTCTAAAGTTAGGCCTAGATCTTTTGTCCATTGTCCATTGTGTAGCCTGCTGTAGCTGCCAGACCTCCTGGACATTATCATTTGTCAATCAGTGACTGGTACCCTTTAATAATAATAGCCACTTTGTAACCAATGCCTCTCCCGCGCACCCCCCTAGACCCTGTAATAGTTTGCCAAGTTTCAAATATCACGGAAAATTGTGTACACCGTCTGGCTTGGGGGTCACCTTCGTAAATCTATCCATACCTTGATCCACTGTTCTTATCCCTCCCCCCCTCTCCCTTCCCTTCCTTTTTTTTGTTTTTCATTCTTCTTTTTCTCTCGTTTTTTATGGGATCAGTTGCTGCACCCTCCCTTTCTTCCTCCCTCCCTACCCTACCCTACCCACCCATCCATATCCACCTCTTAATCCCCACCCACCCATTTTCCCTCTTTTTTTTACCCCCCTTTAGAAATTTTGTGGGAAAACCTTATTATCTTGCATGGAAACTTGGGAGGTTAAAAGTAAAACCACTCCCAGGGAATTTTGCAGCGTTGGCTTTCTTTAAGACATTTTGTAGAGCTAAGCAGCTTTCTAGAAACGATCACAAAAAATGGTTTATGTAATTCATGCAAGAGTTTTAAAGTGGTCTTTGCAAACACAATTGTAGTTTTATCCATCTTGAACCCCAGTCCCCCTGCAATAAAGAGTATTAAAGGCAAGTATCTGTGAAGAAATTGATCATTTGTAAGATGAGAACATACAGGCAAAACCCCAAGGGTTTTTT
Source organism: Phymorhynchus buccinoides (assembly GCA_017654935.2). Taxonomy (NCBI): domain Eukaryota; kingdom Metazoa; phylum Mollusca; class Gastropoda; order Neogastropoda; family Raphitomidae; genus Phymorhynchus; species Phymorhynchus buccinoides. The sequence goes on along the minus strand of JAGGCT020000807.1, from coordinate 21,737 downwards.
GTTTTTAATAAAAATGTTTAAAACTACCCTCTTTTTTTAAAATTATCTGAACATTGGCATATTTAGACAAATTCAAATTGACGATTCTTGTGATGATCATAGGAGTGAGGATGCAAGTTCTGTGGTAGAATATACACTGGTTGCAAATTCAGTATTTGTTCTAGATTATCTTTTTAATTCAGCTGATGGGAAAAGAAAGATCTTGAGAGAGGGAGAGGAGGGGGTCGAAAGAGAGAGATATGGAGACACAGTGAGTGAGAGAGCGAAAGAGTTTTGGGACACGTTTATCTAGGCCCTCGATCTTTACAAGAAGCCATTATAAATGCAACGCGTGCAAAAAATAGATTTTTCCGATAGACGTTTAGGCCTATTGATCCTGTCCTGATGCAGGCAGACGGAAAATTGTAACTCTAACCACACCGCCCATAAATAGCTACTTCTATTCTGGGATTAATGGAATTGGTTTTCTCTTTTTTTCTGGAAATGGTTTATTTTTAATCGCTCGAGCATGTTTCTCTCTCTGTCTCTCTCTCTCTGTCCTTTAATTATATATATTTTTTCTGGCTGTTTTATCTATCTGAAAGACACCCAACACGCTCCTCTCTCTCTCTCTCTCTCTCTCTCTCTCTCTCTCTCTCTCTCTCTCTCTCTCTCTCTCTCTCTCTCTCTCTCTCAATAGATCTGTCCTTTAATTATATTTTTTGTCTGGCTGTTTTATCTATCTAAAAGGCAAACCCAACACGCTTCTCTCTCTCTCTCTCTCTCTCTCTCTCTCTCTCTCTCTCTCTCTCTCTCCTCCCTCTCCCCCTCCCCCTTTTTTTTCATGCATTTTTCTTTCACCTTAAAAAAGTTCCGTTTTAGAATGAACATTTTTGGTCAGTTTTTTATGTCTCCCTTTTTCTTTTTCTTTTCTTTTTTGGCTTGCGGTAATGCGAGTGATTTTTTCGCTGCCCCCCCCCCCCCCACTCTTTAAAAAAATTAATAAAGCATTTTCTCTGTGTGTTGGTTCTAAACAGTCGGACAAAGCGGGAGCGAGACCGGGAGTGACCTTAGCAGACGTGTCGGGGTCGGATTCCAGCATGAGTTCCAGTTCCTCCCTGGACGGCAAGGACCACCGGGGCACGTGGAGCGGCCGCATGGACTTCCTGCTGTCCTGCATCGGCTATGCCGTGGGCCTGGGAAATATCTGGCGCTTCCCCTACCTCTGCTACAAGAGCGGCGGAGGTACGTTGGTTTTAGGAGACTTGTGCATGCATAGATGTAATAGCACACCTTCACACATGCACAAACGCACACACACACTGAAACAAAAATGTTGTTTGTCACAAAGAGCGACACGGAGAAAGATGCGGTTACAAAAACCAGATCAAACCCTAAGACATGCTGTAAACGAAAAGAAAAAGAATCAAAGTCATGGAAGAAATATCCAAGATAAAATAAACTATAAAGCTTAAACTCTTATGTATCTGTGTGTGATTCCAGAACTCTAATGTATCTGTGTGTGATTCCAGAACTCTAATGTATCTGTGTGTGATTCTAGAACTCTGATGTATCTGTGTGTGATTCCAGAACTTTAATGTATATGTATCTGTGTGTGATTCCAGAACTTTAATGTATCTGTGTGTGATTCCAGAACTTTAATGTATCTGTGTGTGATTCCAGAACTCGTGTCTTATTCCAGAACTCTAATGTATCTGTGTGTGATTCCAGGAGCGTTTCTGGTGCCCTACGTGATCTTTCTGGTGCTGTGTGGAATGCCGCTGTTCTTCATGGAGATCTCCTATGGCCAGTTTGCCTCCCTTTCCCCCATCACTGTGTGGAGAATTAGCCCCCTCTTCAAAGGTCAGAAACAAATAAGTTAAAAATAGATCGCCAAGCGCAAAACATAGAGACGCAAGTCTAAAGACGTCACTTCACATAAAGAATGGAAAATTCATGTCCTTTTTTTTTCATTTACGATTTAGCGTCGCCATCTGTGATTTATCTTTGTAAATTGTTTTTTTTGGGTTTTTTGCAATTTTGTTAGATGATGCATCTTGCCTTGATCAAAATGGTCAGTCCAACTCATCGAAATTGACCAATTTTGACTTATGATAGTTTAATTTGTACTCTTTTGCTGTATAGTATAACATTGATGTTTGACTTGATATCGAAGGAATGAAATGGCTGCAGCTCAAATTAAAAAAAAAAATTGTTTTGATGGCAAACCAATGGATCGTTTGATTGTCCACATTATAAAATACAAAGAAATGCGTAGTAATATGCACAGACAAGGATAGTATGTTTCAGATGTTAATCAATGCAAGACCCTATTTTAGAACCGTTTACCCTGTCCCATGTAAAACAATGATATACCAGATAAAAAGAACATTAGGACAATGATATCCTGATACAGTGGAACCTCCCTTATAAGACTCCCTCCCATATAAGACCTACTTCTCTGAGACATTGCCCTTCTTTGTAAGTATTAAAATTACCTCCCTTATAAGACCCCTCCCTTGTAAGACCACTTTTTTGATTATTTTTGAAGGTCTTATAAGGGAGGTTCCATTGTACTGGAATTATTGAATCTCTAACATTTAAAAGACCACATTGTGGGTGTCTATTTTTTAATGGATGATAAATGAGAGGATGAGGAGAGAGAGAGAAAGAAGAGATATGCTGAGTGATAAATAAAGCTCAAGGCGGTGTAGAGAGAGAGGGACACAAGAGAGATGAAAGATCAAGAGTGATTAAAGAATCTTGATTAAAGAATCTTGAATCTTGAAAGCTTTTTTAGCATAAGAACTGGAATCCCAGAGTAGTACCATGGAAACCGGTTAATTCATGAATGGATACCACAAAAAAGGGGGTCATTGAAAATAATATTCTGGTCCTAATTTCATCCTAATAAACTTTTTTCCATCTAAAAATATCGGCTGTCTCAATATAAAATGTCAGTCTTTTCAATTTCGACTTACCAGATTTCCTCTGTGATAATGTGCCTGTTCCAGAAACTATATATAAAGAGGATATTTTAAGTGATAAGCATGGGTGCAGCTTTGCTTGTTATACACGGATTTCCTGTTTTTGAATTTTACCAGAATAGGAAGTTTCTTTTTTTAATTTGTCAAACAAGATCTTTGTGTGCCTACTGTATTTTTCAAACACTTGAAAATAAGCATTTGTATAAAATAATTGTGGAAAAAAACTAAAATGCCTTCATAAATCATTTTGTTCTTCAGCTGCAGGGGGGCATTTCCCCTGGACCCCGGCCTTTCAGGTTTTTCATTTTGTGTAGTTGCACCCCTGGATAAGTATTGTTGTTTCTCTGTTGACAGGCGTGGGCTACGGCATGGTGATCATCTCGGGTATCGTGTGCGTCTACTACAACATCATCATCACCTGGACCTTCTACTACCTGTTCATGTCCATGAGGAAAGTTCTCCCTTGGTCCGACTGTGACAACGCGTGGAACGACGAGCGCTGCGTCCTCAACAAGTTCGCCACTGCCAACGGCACTGACGCTAATGCCACGTATGTCAATGGCACTGACGTCGTCGGTGCTGCCAATGTCACTGCGGTGGTCACTTTGAATTCTACTACGATCAACTCCTCGCATCTGATGACCGCCAGTGAACAGTTCTGGGAGTAAGTGGGTTTTTTTTAATGTTTTTAACCCTTTCGCCGCCAGCCCTTTTTCAGCCAAAATTTACCATTAAACTTGAAGAAAACTTTTTTTTTGCAACATTTTGAAGTCCTCTGTGTCATGTATAACATTAGGCCTATCCTACCTCCCAAAATTAAGAAAATAGGGTCTTCGGATAACAGGCCCTGATTTCATACCTTTTAGTGATGTGGCTGTTAAACCATTGTGGTGCATGAATGCGACATTGGCGGTGAAAGGGTGAAACAAAATTCTTAATTCATATTTTCAGCATGTGTAGTAAACAGATGCGAAATAAGAGCTGTGTCTTGTTCTCAAATGAGTAAACCTGGCAGCACTTTATATTCAGCATGGGCGCACGAATGCAGCCACGAGCCTGGATCCTGAATTCAGGCTCGTTTCGTAGGAATTCACAAAGCAACCCCAGAGAAGAACAACAGTTATATTGTACAAATAATATGAAGTTATGTTCTTGAGAATCATGTCAGGGGAGTCGTATTCAGTTAGTATAAGAATGTCTATGATGGGAATTATTTTTTAAGAGTTTAAGTCTTCACATGCACCCTCACGCCGACTCAGGGAAACCTTGTCACTTTGTCATTGTTTTACAACTCTGGAATCCAATTGTTGTTACAGAGACTCTAATTCTTCTGTAAAAAATATCTAAAAATTGAAGACTTCATTTTAGTGAAAGGTGTTAAATCACTGTGGTGCTAAAATGCGACTTTGTTTTTTTTTGTTTTTAATGAAATCCTCTATTATTGCCTTTGTTTTTTGTAAAGTAACTCTTAACTTTTGGAGTTGAAGAACTGACTAACCGATTGTTGGCGTGTGCTGTGCATTTCAGGCGCAATGTGCTGGAGATCACGGACGGCATTGAAGACATGGGCTCCATCCGCTGGCCTCTCTTCGGCTGCCTGGCCCTGGCCTGGCTGGTCGTGTTCCTCTGCCTCTGCAAGGGCGTCAAGTCCTCTGGAAAGGTCAGTGTCGGCTGAGAACATTCTATGGCTGTTCTAGGCTGTTAGAATAATCAGCACATGCAGACTAGAATTGGTAGCAAGGAACAATGGTTTGAAAAGGTACATTTTTAAAAACACTAAAGCATTTCGCTTAGGAGAAATGTTTACATCCGGGTTCAGCTTGAAACAAAATGAAGGAAAACAGATTGTGGAATTACTAAATTGTTGACATCACAAACTTAATCCATATATATTTAGCATGGATTATGCTGATCAATGCACAATAATTGACAAGATGTCACAAGTTAACCCCTTCACTGGCTGCCCTGTGTCTACTTAGAGTGTGTGAATGATGTCATTGATGACATCATAGTCCTGAAATGCTGGTTTTGGGCTTAGAGAAGTCAGGAAAGATATCTAGACCATTTTCTCAGATTGAGTCTAACCGGTCTCTTTTCAATTTTATACAGTCAAACCTATTATAAAGCCCTCTGTTAAAAGACCTCCTTATTTAAGGCTAATTGTTTGGGCACAGATGTAGTGTATCTTACTATAATTTATGTATAAAACTGACCTCCGTTATAAGACCCCTCCAATTTAAAACCCATTTTTCCTGACTTTTTTTTAAGATCTTAAAATAGAAGTTTGACTGTAATAAGAAAATCGATAATTTGTCAAATTTTTCTCTGGCAGAAGAAGAGGTTAAACATCTTGATGTGTCTGTTCGTCTTCCAGGTGGTGTACGTGACGGCCACCTTCCCCTACCTGGTCCTCGTCATTCTCCTGGTGCGCGGCGCCACCCTGCCCGGGGCCATGGAGGGAATCAAGTTCTACCTGATCCCCGACTGGCAGAAACTGAGCGAGTTCAAGGTGTGGGGGGACGCCGCCATCCAGATCTTCTACTCCGTGGGCATGGCCTGGGGGGGACTGGTGACCATGGCCAGTTACAACAAGTTCCACAACAACGTTTACCGGTGAGGATTTTGTCTGAATGCCTTGTGTCAAAGACTGTTAGATTGCTGTTTCATCTGGGCAAGGTATTTATTTCCCTTTACAACAAATTCAAAATAGTAGCTGGCTCCTCTGGTATTTGACAGTCTTAGCCGAAAATAACAGATTAGCGTATAATTTGTTTTGTCGGGTGAAAACCAGAAAGTTGATCAATCTTGATTCTTATTAGGATGATGGTGCCTACTGCACTCAAAAGTTTTAAGTCGCAGGACTGAAGCTTTGCTGTGAAGGCTGCTTTGATGAGAAATTAAGTTGACACTACATGATGTGTTTCTAGATGGAGCTTCACATTCCTTCGATTGACGTGTTGACTGTGGTGACAAACGAAATCCAGAAATGTCAGGGCTCCCAGGGACCCACCAATTTGGGGGTCTATGAAGCACTACAATTCTAAAGGACCCTGTAAAAGAATGTGCAGGAGGTCCCAGGAATGCATTAGAAACATTATTTTTAGCATTTGCAATGTGACTGGGACCCTCTATCCCGCCTCTATGACCCTCTATGCTGTAAGTGAAGGAGTCCCTGGGACCCCTTGTTTTGCGGGACGATTGGGAGCGCTGAATGTAAACACTTGTGTTCTTGATCGAAACTGTCTTCTTCTCTCGACTTGAGAAAACTGTTTACCAAAGTTGTAAGAAAGGGAGATACTTCATTGCTTGCCACCGAATTGGATGATAGTGGCAGACCTGTTTACTCTTTTTGAGTAGTATTCTACTCAATTTGGACCTCTACAACTCTTCAAAATTGAAAACAAAAAGCTCTAATTACTCATTTTCAGTGAACGTTGATGGTTTAATGAATAAAACTACCCATTTTGCACCCAAACTACTCATTTCAGCTATCCAGACTACTCGAGACTTGTGTAGGTGGTAAACAATGGGGTCATTTTGTGTGATTTCTTTGTTCTGCAGGGACGCCATCATTGTCCCGCTGATGAACTGCGGCACCAGTGTGTTCGCCGGCCTGGTCATCTTCTCCGTGCTCGGCTTCATGGCCCACGAGACGGGCGCCGAAATCAAGGACGTTGTGACACAAGGTGACTGGCCTTTTCTTCCTGTTTCAATGCTGATAAACAATGTGGAACCCCATTGTATTGTGTAAATTGCTTACAAGCTTAAAGCTGTCCTGATTTTTAAATAAATTCAGATTTTGAATTGGAAAGAGTTTTGATACACTCTTTCTTACACATGGAATCAAATCAAAATCGTTATAATGCAAAATGAAATAGGGTATAAACAAAAAAGAAGCCCTGATTCTGTAGATTTAACCCATGTCAAATATTTGTGTAATTAATTCGTGTTCGTGGTTTAAACTTTAGTAAAGGCTTCAAGAAAGAAAACAAAATAGAAATACAATAGTCTAGATAACCTGCATTCTATATTGTACTGCATTTATGTATCACTATGATTCAAGACTTTTACAGAGCTTTGTCTATCCATGTTGCAGGGCCCGGGCTGACCTTTGTTGTGTATCCAGAGGCGGTGGCCAAGCTACCCATCTCCCCCCTGTGGGCGCTGCTCTTCTTCCTCATGCTGTTCACCATCGGCCTCGACAGCCAGGTACGCCCACCCCCTCCCAATTCCACCCCTTTGCCGATTTTTCCTCGCTTATCTTCCCTGTTTAACCTCCGCTCTACGCGAGCTGCGTTGGTCTGTGAGAAGGCTGAGTAAAACTAAAACTAAGGAGAAAGGATATAATTTTTGATTATTTATTAAGAATTTTTTTTATTACTTATCAAGAATTCTGATTCTATTTTTTGAGAAATAATAAGTGTCCACACCTGCTTATGAAGTGAAGAGGTATAAAAAAAATTCTAAAGGCACTATTTTGGTTAAAAAAAAGGTTTTGATTTGTGTCATAAATTGTTTCTTGAGAAAGACCTTTTGTTTCGTAAACAGAATTTGCAAAGCGAAAAAGACTAGAGAGAGAATTCTATGTCAAAAAACAAATGAGAAAATTGTACGAGAAAATTCTACATAGAGTCGGTGCATATGAGAAGCCAGGGGCAAGATCTAAGGCAGGCCAGCATTGTGGACAGTCAGAATATGAACATTATAAAACACAGACATTCAAATCTGTTAGCCTTTTTGTAATTTATTTTATTAAAGTCTGAATATTCTTTAATTTAAGTCAAACATTTTAAATGCTCAGCCTTCCACCTAGTGGAGTACCTTTAGAAGAAAATATGTCATGATGAATCATTTTGTGTTGTTGTTTTTTTCATTAAAAAACAAACCAATCATACTTTTTTCCAGAGGTACTCCTTTGAACTATACAAAAAACCCACTCTGATTTTGTAATAATTTCATTCCTAAATCTTAACATTCTGTGCCATTTGGCCACCATGTTTTTTCAGTTTTTATATCGTTTCAGACCCCCAAAGCTTTCAGTTGAAAGAAGGTTCTCAATGCATTTAAATTCAAAGAGAAATAAAATTCCAAACGCACGATGAACCAGTCCTTTATGGAGCTTGCAGAAACTGTAAGCGTGTGTATGTTTCTTGCGACATTGACAGCTGTCGTAATGACATTCATTTTCCTGCACCCCCCTATGTCCTTTGGCAAGTGGCAGGGAAGCATGACGCACTTTCCTCATCAACAAATGTCACTCGCATTGTTTTGCCTGAGACATTTTTGGCGCTTAGCCCAAAAGTGCTGTGTTTTACCCTCAAACATACACAAACTTACAGCTTTTATATACTTTCACAGAATGTAAATGACAATGTTATTGAAACGAAAACAAAATGAGAATTTTTTTAAAAGAAACTTTAAATGTGTGTATTTCCATATTTGTTAATCACCTTCTTTCAATTGTTGCGCTGCCAGGCGTGGTTAGGATTGAACTGAACTGAACCAACGCAGCAAGCTAGGCACTCCTGGGAGCGAGGCATTCACTGATTTCTACAGGCAAAGCATATAGTACAATGAAAACGTTTTGAAATTCGATAAAGCAAAATATTTAAATGCATGGCAATAATCCGTTTCTTTTTTCCCCATGCTCATCACGAAAAGTTGTGGAAATTACTCTCCAAACATTTTGCTTGAATTTATCCTGGAAAATAACTTTGATTATTGTCTTCCAGTTTAAAACATGTCCATGATATACTGACGTTAATTGTGCTTGAACGTAGAAACAAGAATGAATGCCTCTGCTTCCATAAATAAAAGTTTATTTTTATTGTATGAAAATGAGGATGCTTTTGCAGCAGAAAATAAACCAAGAAAATTGAGAAACTTTTTTATAGTAATCATGCTGACTGAAAATCTGAAAAATATTTGACCGTTGTGATAATTTTTATTATATCGTGCTCTTCAGGAACAAGTTCAACATAAAATGTTTTTCATCAATTTGAATAAAACAAAACTGATGTTTTCATTTCAAACACAATCGTAAAACTGTTACTGAGAGGCTTCAAACATTTTGATTTGAAATCTTTTTTTTCATCCTCATTTTCCATGCTTTGTTTTTCCAATTTGCTGAATGTTCTTTACTTGACAACATGCAGTTCTTTTTCAGCAGTCCCATTTAGAGAATGAATGTCGTGTTTGGATGACAGTAAGGTGGAGTAATTTCAAAAGATATGAAAGTATGTGCGCTTGGTGAGAAAATGAGATGATTAAAAAATTGGGATGGGCTCAAAGTAACATTTTCTGTGTGAGTCTGAGCAAAAAAAGAAAGGAATCCTAATCATAAAGGGAAGGCGGTAGTAGTGCGAGCTTGTGTGTGAATGACTAAGATTCCGTGCTTTTGAAGAGGGAGGGACCTATGGCACTTGGCACGCCAGAGGTAAATGAATTAAGATTAAATTCTGCTATTTCCTTATCTCCAGGGATTAAACGTTTCATAAATTTACCAATTCTGAATAAATTTTGATTTTATCAATTTGGATGGAGGGATTTAGATGTGTTGAAAGGGAGGCTTTTTTGTTAGGTTTGCCGTTGGGGAAAAAGTAGATGTAAGTTTTGAATTGTAGTAGTTTAAATTTTAGGGAAGTGTTTGGGGTTGTAATGTTGTGTTTTAATAAGTTAAAAAAACTTAGTGAGGGGGATGTAAGGTTTCTTACCTGTAGATTTTTTAAGAATGGTTTGGGAACATTAACGAAGACCGGTTTTTAGCATTTATCAGGATTTTTGTTATTGTTTTAAAGCTAAATTGGTTTCTTTTTCTATTTTAAGCATCTACAACAGCTGAATATTGTAAAATGAAAAGCAAAGAATCCAAATGCTGGATACTGAAAAATAAAGATTATAATCTTTTTTTAAATGTTTGTGGATTTTTGAAATATCAGTTTTATTATTAAAAAAAGAAGAAGAATTATCAGACATTGCAGATGTAAGCAGCACAGGCACTTGAATTTTTACTTAGTGTCTGCAAAGAAAAGAATACTTGATTTAAAAAAAGGTTTGTAACATATTTATTTTCCCAAACACTCTTCTTTTTTTCCAATTGAGACTAGAAACAAAAACTTTTTTTTTTAAACTCCAATAGAAACAAACTTAAAAATGGCCATATTGCATCTCTTCAGTATTAAAACATAATGTTGCGCTATTTGGGGGCTTTCGTGAACTGGTTTTATGACTTGTCTTTCGAGGGACATGTAGTGTCAAGCATCAGCTTATTTCTTATCTTTATACTATTCTTTTTTCTTTATATTCATTTTTATTCATAACATGGGTTTTTCTTTTATTTTATTTTTTTAACTGCTATAAATAGTTTAATTTTGTACAAAAAGAGGTTTTGGAAAATTGCTCTTTTTCTCCATTTCTGAGGCATCCAATTTAAAAAAATAACATCTCCATTCCAAGGAAGATCACAATAAAGAAAATAGTTTGTACAACTTTTTGCTTTCAAAAAAAAGAAGGAAAAACGCGAACGTAATGAAAACAACCCTAATAAAAGATGTCAGTCTTTTCAGAATTTTGTCTTGGTGCTTTTTCCTTGGATACAGAACAAAAAAAACAAAAAACATATTGGGTAGAAAACTAACAGCTAAAATATGAAATGCAAAGAAAAGAAGAAAAGCAATTTCCAATTTCCAGTTTCATTGTGAAATTTTACAAAAAACATAAAAGTGTCACCCCGAAAGGTTTGGTACTTTGTGATAACCCATGCTGGTGTTTGTTTGATTTGCACTTTTCTTCAAGGTTCCCCCCCGACGTGTCTCGGCCTCGTGGGGGCCAGCGCGGCAACCACCCAGCGTGCAGGCGCTAAGTCTTGTGGTTTTCACACGGCCCTAAAACCCATGTAGAGACTCTCTACTACCACTACCACAGCTCTAAAGTGTTCGCTTTACTCTATTGGGAGCAATCGCCCGCCAGGAATAACAGTAGAGCATTGGTAATTTGAACATGGAAACGCCCCAGTCCTATTTTTTATTTCCTCCCCCTCCCCCCCTCTCTTAACCATATATAAATTTTTATTTCATTTTTTCAAAAGTTTTTTTTTAAATTGCAAGGTATCTTCTTCTTTTGCAATTTTCAAAACAAAAAAGTGTTATTCTTAACGTTAGATTTTCTGCTACGTCCAATTCATATTCCCTACTCCTTCCCCCCTCATCCTAGTTTATGTTAAATTCTCTGTAAGATCTACTTTACTTCTGGCCTGTTTCTATCCAAATGCTTGTTTTTTTGTTTGTTTTTCCAAATTCATTTTATAAACCTGTTTTAAGATAGGCGATAGGCAGAAATTTGTTTCAAACAAAACCAAAAAAAAACAGACTTCAAATGTCTAAGATCGTTTGGCTCTTGGTAAATTCGGTTTCGCCAAGAGCCAAATTCGGTTTCGTTTTTAATTAATATAAATAACAATTTGTGAAGCTGGACAATAGAACAGGTCTTGAAGTAAACTATTTCTTTTTGGGTCGATCGCTTCCAGTAGCGTAACAACACTACCAATTTGTCAAAAAGAAATTCACTCTTCATTCTCATTTCATCATTGTTCACAGTTTGTGGTTGTTATTCCGTCTGCTCACAAGTGCTCCGTCTTAACACTTGCTTGTATAACAACAATCGTGTTTTATTTTCTGTAATTTCTTTTATTTTCCGCAATGAAATGTCGCTCTTGAAATGTGCAATCATAAAAATAAAATAAAAACTTGTTCAAAGAAATCTTTGAAAATTCCCTTTTTTCTAACTGTCTTTTGTAAAGGTAAAATTTGAACTGTCATGCACAAGATGTAGCAAAATGTTTATTATTAATTTGAAAGCAAAAATAGTCTTGAAAAGTGGAAACAAAATTGTTTGAAAAGATGTGAAACATTTGATGAGTCTTTTTTTTAAATTTGGAGCTATACTCTCTCTGGTTGTTGAAGAATATTAGTCTTTTAATTGACAGTTGAGTGAAGAAGAATCCAAGACTGGACACCATAGCGCTTGTGCTCAGACTCCATTCCATGTTGCATTTATCATGAACATTATTGTCATAAAATCATGCTTTTGACTTTGTTTTCACAATTGTTTGTGTACAAAATGTATTGCATATTTGGCTGCAACTTGCACAACCAATGAGAAACACTAGCAGTTCTCTTAAAAAAATATATAAACATTTTTTTGTTTTGTTTTTTTAATGTGTTCCAAACTAATTTAAAGAAGAATCAGATTTGTTTTAGGACTATTTATTTTTCTCTTCTTTTTTTAAAATCAAAAATCAAACCAATTCTTTCTGGATGTATAAACCTCAGAAAAACCGGTGTATTAAAATGCTCAACCCAACGCAATTTTTTTGGTATAAAAAAAAACACCTTCATTTAAAATTTTTCAAAACCACCATAATTTCATTTTAACATTTTCAAAACAACCAGAATTTTTTTGGTAAAGGAAATGAAGCTGCCACTATAAATCTACCTGTTACTCATTGGTTGTTCTTACAAATGTTCGCCATCATCGTCATTTTTCATGCCATGTTTTGCGTTGCGTAGAGTTTTCATGTTTTCAGGCATCTTCCAAGGCTCTCCCTTCAGGCGCGTGTTAATGGTGCCTTGTTTGCTGTGTGCAGTTTGGGATGTTTGAAACCATGACCAGCGCCTTCATTGACGAGTTTCCCAATCTGCTGAGGAACAAGAAGGTGCTGTTTACTGCCATCATGTGCTTCATCGAGTTTGTCCTGGGGATCCCATGCATCTTCCAGGTATGCACAGGACGCGTGCATGCTCACACACACACACACACACAGAGGTAAACTTGGATCCTCATGCATTTGCACGCATACTAAATGAAAACAAGCATAAATACATATACTGGCAACTTGCATGGGTGCAACTTTTCCTGGTATACAAGGATTTCCTGTTTTTGAATATTACCAGAAAAGGAATTTCTTGTTTTTAAAACTTGTCAAACAAGATCTTTGTGTGTCTACTGTATTTTACAAACACATTAAGATAACTATTTGTATGAATTGTGAAGAAAAAAACAGTAAAATGCTTTCATCAATCAATTCTTCTTCAGCTGCAGGGGGACATTACCCCGAGACCCCGGCCTTTCAGGTTTTTCAATTTTGTGTAGTTGCACCCATGAGCCTGTGAACAGCCTTGTTTCTCAAGCATTTCAAAATATCCGACTGATTTTGCACACACAAGGGTTGGCTCTTATTTTTAGTTCATAGCCTTTACAACTGTCTGTAAATAAAATATCTGTGTTCAGCAAATAACTTATTGTTTTTATCTTTTTAAAACAATATTCTAACCTTACTCCAAGAAAGTTTATCTGTTTCATGAGTAGACTTGGAATGGACTTGGAAAAAGAAAATAACGATAAATTCATGATTTATTCAGGTTATGACTTCCATATAGCAGAGAGGGCAGCTGCTATTCCGAAGGACTATGCTAATATTTGTTAATATACGTCGAGATGCCCTGACTAAAGTATTATCCGCACTGTCAGTTAACCCACTTACTCCCAACCCGGCCTTCGCTAACCTTGCTTGCTATGCAATCCCATGTCAAGGGAAATAACTTGTGCAATTCACTACAGTATGTCTTTTTTTTTAAATAATTAAAAGATATAATTTCAGTCTGTAAATACATTGAATTATTTCTGTTATATTCTTGATACTCTGAAAAAGTAACAAAGAAGCACTAATTCCAAATTCATGGTACTGTTTACTTAAAAAAAACCAAATGTCACACATGAAGGCAAAATGTGCAACACCGAAAAAGGCTCCCAATTTGGAACCAGAGAACTGAATATTCAGTTTACTACTGCTGTGTGTCATAAAACTGAGCAAAACAAAGTCTGTTGCGAAGAAGTGGAAAGATGGGCTTTGGAACCAGTGCAGCCTACGATTTTTATACTGTAGCCATTCAATTGACGGCATCCACTTTCACAATAATTTTTTGTGTCAGATCATCGATTTTGGTTTCAAGAGCTTCAAGGTCCGTTATCTAGGTCACATTCAATCCTTATTCGATCAATTTCTACACGTTACCTTGCTAAAAAGCCATCAAAATCGCCGTAATCGTCTATGATATCCAACAGACGCCATAATTCTTCGTCGGACAACTAAAAGTTTTATTGTTGACAAAAAAATCAAAACTTTGTGAAAACTTCGTCAATTTTTACACAGTAAATGGCAAACAGCAGCGTAGGAAGTGGCTAACACGCAAGTCTCGCGGGTCGAGATTCTCGCGTATGTAAACAGTACAGTATGTGGCCATAGTCGGGATGTACCTGATGGTAGAGTAACTTCCCCTGTTTGACCGATTGAATTAGGCAAGATCACTCCCATACACCATACGATTACTCTCCTTTATTACTTCCGAACCATTCCTGTTGTGACTGTGACATTTCCATGTGTGCAGGGCGGGATCTACGTGCTTCAGATCATGGACTGGTACTGTGCTACCTTCTCCCTCATGCTGCTGTCCTTCACCGAGTGTGTGGTCATCGCCTGGGTGTATGGTGAGTGTTTGTTTGGCCACAATCATATAAAATTCAACATATAACAATTGAATTTTGCTTTTAAAAAAAAGGGGAAGAAAAAAAAGTGTTCCTCCAAAATCGGAGTGTGTTGGCTGAATGTAGCAAGGAGTCCTGAAAACTGAAAACTAGACAATGTATGTTACCCATTATGGCCGTATATGGCCTGGAGACACAGAAGAAAAAGAAAGAAAATGTCAGGAAAATTGGAAAATTGGTTATTCTATTTAGGAGCACAATGATTGAATGCCTATATAGGTTGTTTCGAATTGTAATACTACTAGCCGCACAACAGCTTTATGAAACTTGATTTCTTTATTTCAACTTTTTGCAAATAACCCTCTCCCTTCCCTTATTGTGGCTTGGATGCTTACTGACATACATAGCAATGCCGCTAAATAAAAAAAGGAGCTGAGTAATATAACCTTTGGTGGTGATTACCGTGGTAATTTGTTTAGTAAGAATTTATTTCTAATTTAATGCAGTTGAAAGAAAACGTGGAACGTTTTTCAAAAATCGAGATGAAAAATCAACCTTGGTTTGTGTCAATTTGATTTTGCGAACTAATTATGATGGGAAAAAACAAAAAGTGATTTTGAGTTGAATTTTTTTTTTAATGGAAACATTGATTCTGAATGAAGTACCAAAATCTCCAGGCATGTCTCTTGTCCGGTCTCCAGGTGTAAACCATATTATATGATTCTGGATTAAAAATACCAAACTCTCTTTACCAATACGTTTTTTTACACGCGTTTGCAGGAGTGAACCGTTTCTACAAGGACATTGAGCTGATGATCGGCTACCAGCCCTGCATGTACTGGAAGGTTCTGTGGTGTTTCATCACCCCGACCACCATCCTGTTCATCTGGTCCTTCTCCGTGTCCCAGCTGGCCCCGGTCACCTACGGCACCTACCAGTACCCCACCTGGGCCATCATCTTCGGCTGGACGCTGGGCCTCTGCTCCCTGATCCCCCTCCCCATCGTGGCCCTGGTCAGCGTCGCCAGAGAGGAAGGGACCTTGATGGAGAGGGTCAAGAAACTCTCCCGCCCGGCCCACAACTGGGGCCCGGCGTTGCCCGAGAACCGTGAGGCGTACCTGGCCAGTTTGGAGCCCTCCCGGCGTCCCCCTGGCGCGCTGGAGGTGGTGCCTGCTGCTCCCATCTACAACCCCAAGAACGGTTCTGGTGTCGCGACATGCGGGGTGGTCATGATGATGCCTGAGGAGAAGCAGCTGCTGTCTGACAGTGCCTCGACAATGCTGGTCAACGGTCAAAGCACGGAGTTGACGTCCATGTTGTCGGACGGACAGACGCCGCCCGTGTCCAAGTGTTAGACAGATATATATCATGGTGTTCAGAAACTTTGACTGACTTTTACTTGCTTCTTCGATCTACAAAGACAAGTTTTGTTTTGGTTTCAATATCTTTTGGGAAGAATTCTCAAAGTCTGAAATATCAGAGTGCTAGAAGTTGGTTGAGTGAGAAGTTTGAGAAGCCGAAGGGTGAGAAATGTTCGAATCTGATTGAAAGTTGTGAGGAGGAAAACATGAGATATTAGAAATTTAGGGTTCAGTGAATGAAAGTTTTGCTTGGGGGGGGGGGGGGGGGTACAAGAAGTATGAAGATCTGTAAATGAAATCTGTGAAGGATAGGAAAAAAAGGGTAGAAATGTCAAGTGTTATATGTTATATAAATTTACTGGTTATGGAATGATGGAGTGAGTGTGCGAAATAAGGTACATGTGTGACATTAAGAGAGAGAGGTGCTACGTGTGAACTGCTCTGTACATAGTTTTGTAAATAGCTGTGAATGTAAATGATGTAAAGAGAGGGTGCAAAGAAGTGATAGTGTGTGTGTGCGTGTAGACTGTGTGACGAATATACGCACAATCCAGTTGTGCAGCAAGAAAGAAGCGACTCAAGATTTGTATAAAACAAAGTCTGATATATGCTTAGGGAGATTTTGTGATTGTGGTGTGTGCTGTGTGCTATGAATAGCTGGTGGCAGAAACTGGGCAAGGTGTTAGTGTTTGTCACTCGGCTCTGACTGATGATTCAGACTCCTATGGAGGAACGAATGAGGCGGGTACCTAGCTGAAATAACAAAGGCTACACGTTGTTTGTGTCGATATTGATATGCATTTTTGTTGGTATTCCGTTCATTTGCTTTTCGTTCATTCTCACATGATTATCGAGAAGAAACAAAAACAAATCCTTCCATTTGTGCAAGTGGAAATGTATTTATTTATTTGTATTTTATGAATGACCTGTTGCTAGACCGTAATTCCACTTTTGTCACAAAGAATCTTTTTTTAAATAATTTTTTAAGTAATTTATTTTTAACAGAAATGTTTTTTTTAAATTTCGCTCATCCAGATTTAACACATTTGTTTTAAAAAGAACAGTATCTTTAAAATTTATTTGAACAAAGAAATTGTTTTTTAAAAGGCCAAAAATTACACAAGTTAAATTTCAGTCGTGATATTTCTCATTAGACAATCATAAGACAATCATATCTTGAATGTCCATCATTTTTTGTTCATAATTATGTGTATTCTTTGCCATGGAAATATTGTCGTGTCATGTCAGTACATGTACTATGTCATAATTTGTTGTGGTGAATGCTAAGTCCGTCATGATACTGCTGGGTTGGGTTTTTTTAAGATCTGGTGGTAGCGAGAACAATGCGCCTTATTAGTGAACTTCCTCTTCATCATGTAACCCTTTCACATTACTGTAACTGCCCTTTGGTTTTTTAAAGATCAGCAAAGCGAAAGTTTTAGATTTCTTTCCACTCTTTAAACATCAGTTTCACATTGGTAACATTTTCTTTCATTTTATAACATTATTTTTGGTTGGTTTCTTAAAATCTGTTTTTCTTTCGCATGATTAGTAAGGGTTTTTACACACATCAGTGATTAAGCATTAGTATATTTTCTTCCGTTGTATTTTTTTAATGAAGCACACAACAACAAGAAATAAAGTTTTTAGTCTTGTCTCTTATTTTACACATCTGATTCTCTGTTAATTGTCTCATCAAGAGTTCTTTTTATTGGAATAGCCATTTTCTGCAACAACAAAAAATGTAAATGACAATCATAATGAAAACAATATATGTTATGGCAAGAGAGTAGTTTCTAGCAGACGAGGAAGATTTTGAATTAGGTTGGTCAGTGATTTCTGCTGATTTGTTAGTTTCAATTTCATTTCAAAATTTGGATTGCTTCAACCAAAAACACTTGGCTTACACAAACTAAGAGGTTTTGCTTCAACTGGGGACGAGCGAATGCCAAGACTTTTCATCTCGTATCCATTTGAGAGGAACTCGACCACTACCATTGAATAATCTTCAAATGTAAGAATCTCTTTTCTTTTCTTTTTTTTTGCTGTTCAATAATTATTGATGCGGATAGTCTATCAATTTCACCCTTGTTGGAGTGTGTTGTACCCTGGACGTCCTTCATGTTGTGTGTGTTTCAGTATTGTATATCAGATAGATGAGAAATGAATGAGCAAATGCGTGTTTGCCAAAGTGGGTTGATCTGCCATTAATGTGTACTGTTTTATCTTTGCGAGATGATCTTGTACAATATACAGATAGCAAATCCTAGATTTATATGTCTACATCAGATGTGAATTTTTTAGAACCAATTTTTAACATATCATTATTGGTTGAAACCGTAGAGAGAGAAAAAGCTAAAAACAAATACAGACGGGAAAATTTTTTGATCTTGAATATCAGCACAAATATAATTTCTTTACTTGCATTGCAGTTTTCACAAACTAAGGCCAACGGTGCACTTCCATAACACCATTTGATTATATATCTTTTGATGATTCACAGATGATCTCAAAGAACTTGAAAAGGTCCAGTCAAAGTTTGTATCTTTTTAAAACACTCGTGTACTGAGTGTCTAAAGATGATGAGCCGTCTAAGAGAAATGCACCTTTTCTACCATTACCATCTTTTTCAAGTGTATCAGTGAACAATTGTGTTGAAACCAAATTAACCTTTACCGGACTTCTGGGGTCGCCCACGACCCCTTGACACACAAAACATGTTATATCTCTTAAACTATTTAAGCAATCTTCATGACATTTCATGACTGTCAAAAACGTAAATGGCTTTAAGTGTGTTAAATTTCATTAATGTGTATAAAATATAAATGACGTAATATGACGCGTAATTTTGATATACCTGTCCGGATGACAGGGGTCTCCCACGACCCCTACTTTAAAGAGCACCGCAGTGCATTGAGTAGGGATCGTGGGAGACCCCCACCATCCGGACAGGGATAAACACCTAAGAATTCGCTCTTTGCTGAGTAGGAGGTCGTGGAAGACCCCCGCCATCGTGTCTGTGTAGTCAAAAGCATGATCCGGTAAAGGTTAAATGAATGAAAATTGACCCCAAAAGCTTCCATTTTTAACGTATAACAAAAAATCTATCACAATGAAAGCTAAAAGAGACTTTTAGCAAGCATTCAAGAAACTTGAAGGAAATATCCCAATATGAAACTAGTCATAGTTTAGCATGGTTAGTGCCAAGACAACGATTCTCTAGATGTATCTAGACGACCAATGATATTATTTTTATGTATCATTGTAATAATTCCATGTTTATTTTTTTCAAAGTAGAATGTTGTCAAAAAACAGGTCCAAAGCGATTTATACTGTATGAAATGTTTGTCTTTTTGTATGGTATTATTTTGCATTTTATTTTTAAAAAATAAACTATTGAAATATGATGGAAGTGAATCTGTCAATTTTTATGTGTGTGTGTCTGAATATGCTTTGGAGACTTAATTCCATCTCTCTCTCTCTCTCTCTCTCTCTCTCTCTCTCTCTCTCTCTCTCTCTCTCTCTCTCTCTCTCTCTCTCTCTCTATTGGACAACAATAACTGGGAGAATCGTCCCTTTTTCTGAAAAAAATCCCCTGACCACAGTACAGGCCATACAGATGCTCCAATACCATTTCTTAAATGCACTTGTGCATACACACACGCGTGAATGCGCACGCACAAATGTGTGTGTACATACTCACGTACTCACATGCTGTGTGCGCACACACCCACATCAGACTATACCCATGATATGACGCAATATAAAATGATGTGTGCGTGTGTGCGCACGCAGCATGTGAGTGTATGTACACACGTGCGCATTCATGCGTGTGTGTATGCACACGTGCATTAACAAAACCATTTATGGCGCTTAATCTTGAAAAAGTAAAGAAGAACTGAAGAACCTTGTGAAAACGCTGGACACATCATCAACAGCATATGGCATGGAGATCAGTGCTGGGAAGACTAAGATCATATCAAGCAAAGCAGACGGCCTTAACATCAACACCAAGGTGAAGGATCAAAATCTTGAAAGAGTCACCAACTTAAAATATCTTGGGGCCATTCTGAGCGACACTCGGGGCCGGACCTAAATTTTTAAGTGGGTGGGGGCTAATTCATTGAAGGTGCGAAGCACCAAGACCCCTAGGGGGGTCCGGGGGCATGCTCCCCCGGAAAATGTTTAAATCCGAGAAGCAAAATAGTGCAATCTGGTCATGGAATAATTAAAGGACTGATGAGGAAACAATGGAAAAAGGGTGGGGGGGTCCTAAGCCCCCCCCCCAGTAGGTCCGGCCCTGGACTGACGGGTCGAGGAAAGAGGTCCTAGCAAGAATATACTAGCACAAGCAAGAACAGCGCTGACAAAGCTGAAAACTTATTTTTCTTCTTCTTCTTCGTTCCCAGGCCATATGGCCATAGTGGGTAAGGTACGTATGTGTCCGGTTTTGAATTTTCACTGGTCTCCCCGCTGCGTACAGCCGACACATTCCAAATTCGGAGAAGCTCAAAGAAGAGCTGAAAACAATATGGAAGGATAAGAACATCAACAGCAAATATGAGATTCGACTACTCCGTTCTCTTGTCATATCAATACCTTCCTGTATTTCGTGAGAAACATGAACCCTCTGCAGACTTGGAAAAAAAAGAATACAAGCATTCGAAATGAGGTGAAAATCTTGGGCATCACATTCAGAGATCGAATCACAAACGAAGAAGCGCGGAACCGAGTTAAAGCAGCCATTGGACCATAATTATGATGACCTCCTTTCAATGGTTAAAACTAGAAAGACAAAATGGTACGGCCACGTAACAAGATCATCCGGGCTCTCCAAAACCATCCTCCAAGGCACTGTACCAGGTGGGAGGAGAAGAAAAGAGGAAGACCGGGGAAGCGTTAGTAGGACAACATCAGGGATTGGACGGGTCTGCCTTTCGCTAGATCTATGAGGCTAGCTGAGGACAACATCAGGGATTGGACGGGTCTGCCTTTCGCTAGATCTATGAGGCTAGCTGAGGACAACATCAGGGATTGGACGGGTCTGCCTTTCGCTAGATCTATGAGGCTAGCTGAGGACAACATCAGGGATTGGACGGGTCTGCCTTTCGCTAGATCTATGAGGCTAGCTGAGGACAACATCAGGGATTGGACGGGTCTGCCTTTTGCCAGAACTATGAGGCTAGCTGAGGACAACATCAGGGATTGGACGGGTCTGCCTTTCGCTAGATCTATGAGGCTAGCTGAGGACAACATCAGGGATTGGACGGGTCTGCCTTTTGCGCAGAACTATGAGGCTAGCTGAGGACAACATCAGGGATTGGACGGGTCTGCCTTTCGCTAGATCTATGAGGCTAGCTGAGGACAACATCAGGGATTGGACGGGTCTGCCTTTCGCTAGAACTATGAGGCTAGCTGAGGACAACATCAGGGATTGGACGGGTCTGCCTTTTGCCAGAACTATGAGGCTAGCTGAGGACAACATCAGGGATTGGACGGGTCTGCCTTTCGCTAGATCTATGAGGCTAGCTGAGGACAACATCAGGGATTGGACGGGTCTGCCTTTCGCTAGATCTATGAGGCTAGCTGAGGACAACATCAGGGATTGGACGGGTCTGCCTTTTGCTATGAGGCTAGCTGAGGACAACATCAGGGATTGGACGGGTCTGCCTTTCGCCAGATCTATGAGGCTAGCTGAGGACAACATCAGGGATTGGACGGGTCTGCCTTTTGCCAGAACTATGAGGCTAGCTGAGGACAACATCAGGGATTGGACGGGTCTGCCTTTTGCCAGATCTATGAGGCTAGCTGAGGACAACATCAGGGATTGGACGGGTCTGCCTTTCGCTAGATCTATGAGGCTAGCTGA
>JAGGCT020000806.1:22500-25000 GCA_017654935.2 Phymorhynchus buccinoides | reverse complement strand
GGTGTACAGTGGATCCGCAGTAGCTCAGCGGTGGTGACTCGTGATCTCGAGCTGTCAAATAGTTGCACCTGCTGGTGTCGTGCTTACCCCCCCCCCCCTCCCTCTCTCTCTCTCTCTCTCTCTCTCTCTCTCTCTCTCTCTCTCTCTCCGGTGGCGTAATGAACCTGTCGTCTTATCTCGGTGACTGGGGAGGGTCACTAGTATAGCCTAAGTGGCGGGCTGTTTACATTAATTTCAAATTATCCATAGGTTGTTCGTTTATATCGAAATAAAAATGTCACCTACTTGGGGTCCGCCTACTTGTCTTAAATATCTTGGTTGTCAGGAACAGAACAGAACAGGGCAGGGCAATCATGTACTTTGATCACCCTCTCATAATTACGACCCTCAATCTCAAAGTCCGCTTCTTTCAAGTCATGAAAACAATTCTAGGCTGATCCTTATAAGTCCGTCCTAACCCTATCCCTTTCCCAAACATGACACAATGTTGCTTCTGGGCGAAAATCAGAACAGACCTAAGCTTCTTGTTGGTGGGGGTTTGCGCTGTGTCGGTTCTTTAAATATAAAGAAAGCACTACCACTGACATAGTGCAAACCTCACGGGCTCACACAAATTGATTCGCATCAATCCAACTAGTAATAATTGTTGGCAACGCATACTTAGTTCGGGTTAAGAATCAGGTCCTGTAGTCATGAGTACGAATTAGACATTCAAAACGCTGATCAGTATGTAAAGTAGGCTAAACTCCCAAAACGATGTTAAGAAATTATCGCGTTTACATACATCTGTATCGTTAAAAATTCGTGACTTTCCTGGAGTTGCACTACCTCCGGGCATTGCCTCCAGGATCGTTCCCACCATCTTTATATCTACTAATGTCCCATATGTGTCTGTTTCAGACCGGAGGACGTTAAACGGATTTTCATTCCAAAACGATTGTTTTTAGCCTAATTTACATACTGATCAGCGTTTTGAAAGTCTAATTCGAACTACAGGGCCTGATTAATGCCGTGAAAGTAGTCCTGTCTCGCTATGATATATGTATTACATGTTTATGTTGTTTTTTACATAATGTAATTTTTCATGTAAAAGATACAATCAGTCGTTTTCAGGGCTCACAAAGTTTAGAGAACAAGAAATATCATGCTCATAGGTCAGGTAAGCATGATTGTATCGTTTGATAACGAATACGTAACACGAAATATAACATAAAATTAATATGCATAGTTATATTTTGATTAATAAATTAACAAAAAATATGAAAGCTAAATCTATAAAAGGAAAGCTCGCTGGCACACAATACATCAACAACAGAGTTGTTGTTTTTTGTCTTCCGATTTAATTGAAATAAATTTAGTTTAGACTTAGAGTATTATAAACTTCAAACTGAAGAAGAAAATCTGTTAACGTCCTCCGCTCTGGAACAGACACATAATTATGGGACATTGGTAGATCTATATAAAGATGGTGAGAACGATCCTGGAGGCAATGCCCGGAGGCAGTGCAACACCGGTGTCATGAGAAATAAGTAGTTCTCATGAAATAAGTACCCTTCGCATGCGAACTATAACCATCCTAACCCTAACCACGGAAAGAACCAAGAAATAGAGCAGGAGGGCGTAAATCTACATCTTTGCCGAGAAATCGATGTACAAATGCCACTTAGTTTCGTAAACATCACAATGGCGCGGACGACATAAAAAGTACAAAAATAAATAATAATAAATATTAGAAACATATCCCTGACTTATCACTATTTAATGATGAATCCTCTGTTCTTTCTGCATGCCACAAGACGCCTCTGAATATATTTAGGGGCGAATCTTTCCCAAACAGCAAACAATTCGAATGAGGAATGGGTAATTATTTCATGAGGTAGAATATTCTCTTCACACCGGGAAAGTCACGAATTTCTAACAATACAAGATGTAACTGGGAAAAAAACAACATAACTGATAATTATATGTATCTATTTTACATACCTTGATCGTCGTTCGATCGTGAAGATAACCAACAGTGGTAGAGCGAAGAGAACGAGCACGATAAGACCTTGGAAAATCATGGTTAAGCGTAGAGAATAACACGAAAGTTGTGGTTTTGCGTCTTCCCGGCCGAAACTAAAAAAATTAGATGTTGGATGGTGGGGGGGAGGGGACAAAAAAAATGTAAGTCTTTCTTTAAATAAAGTTAAAGTTATTTTATTATTTATAATTTTTGTATTTTTATTTTGTCTTGATTAGTAGGTCAAGACCTTAGTTGGTTGCCATGGCCCGCACCCGGATCGTTATAAGTTATAACTCTACTTTTGTTTAAAAATGTTACTATTAAAAATGCTTTCGATACTGGCTCCAAGAGCTATGTAAGAATTAAAATTTCCAGGACCACTTTAAAAAAAAATCAACAAGTGTTTATAAATCGAAAAAAGGTCTTTAAATATAAACAACTTATGAGAATAACACAAAATTCTTTTCTTTTTCAAGTAGGCTCATTCGAGAAAAG
>JAGGCT020000806.1:15000-17500 GCA_017654935.2 Phymorhynchus buccinoides | reverse complement strand
CAAATAATTGAGTACGTTAAAAAAAAAAAGGAGGGATGGGGGTGGGACAATAAATTATTTTTGACAAAACGACTGTCTTACTAACAATAATAACTACACTTTTTAGCAAACTTGTAGCTTTGACACCCACACCCCTCCCCCTCGTTTGGATGGGTATTATTGCGACTTAGCCCCATTTGAAATGTCTGCCTCTCCCCCCGATGTCGGAGTGTGGCTGCTCACGTGGCGGGGTAATCAAAAACGGTCACATACGTAATGTTCTCATCCCTAGCTGATGCGTTTGTACCATAGTGTCCAAGTGCTTCCGCTGTTGGGGTGATCCCTGGAGTTTGTTTTAGCCAGAATACGACAACGACGACAACAAAGGTCTGCCTTAAAGGATATTATCACTTTTCTTTTTCACTCCACATCTATCCAACCTTTGTTTTATTCTTGTTGAAGAGAACTGTCTTGATTCACGTCGTAATTATCTTTGTATCCCCCATCATCCTCATGTCTCTTTCATATTCTGAATGTAATTTTTTTTGTCTTTCTTTTTTCTTCTCTTTTTCTATTTTATTCATATATCTTATTGTTTATATTCTGTGTTTTGTGTATTTCATAAAGTTTGGATTTATCTTTTTTCTAAATTTTATTGATTTGCCTTGGTTTCCTGATGTATATTTCACGAAGGATTTGAAATGTACCTATCTTAATATTTGTTTTTCTCTTTGATAATGTTTAGATTAACCTGTTTAGTCTTGTACTTGCTAGCCGCCATTCAAAAATTCATGCATAGTACGTTGGCACAGTATAAGCTTTAAGCTTGTTGTTGCCGTTATGCTTGCTTAACATGTATGTAATGTACGTTTTGATAAATAAAAAATCGTTTACACCAACTGTCTTTATGTGGTTAGTCGCACCGTGAAGGGATAAACCGTACGTCTACTAGAGAATAGTAATGTTTTACGTCCTCTTGGCCAAAGGCCATATGGGACGTTGCTGCATCTTTAATTATTGCTGCCTACTAGACCAATCTATCCCTGTTATATATTTCCACCCATTATCTTACTGTCTCCTCTCTGCGGTTTCTGTATGATCACCCACTGGGGGCTGGGTAGGTAGGTAGGTATACATTTTCTTTCTCTCATTAATCAGTGCAGGGTGACAGTGTGACAGACCCGACCAAGGCACGCGCACGGGCGACCCGTGCTGTTGTTAGTCGCGTGGCTATGTAACACGATCCTCCTTTTTTTCTTCAAAAGGTATGCTCTCCTTCTCTCGTTAGGGTTGGTGTACATCTCGTGTCCTGGCTAATACATAGCATCTGTTTTAGGTAGGTAGGTAAGTATATACTTTTTTTCTCTCTCATTAATCAGTACAGGGTGACAGAGGCACGCGCACGGGCGACCCGTGCTGTTGTTAGTCGCGTGGCTATGTAACACGATCCTCCTTTTTTCTTCAAACCATATGCTCTTTCTCTCGTTAAAGGGGCACCCTGATGGATGAGTTTTTGTAAGAAACACGTCCAGATCCCCAGGAAAACACCCTTTACAGAGATTGCAACACTCACTTTGCTCTGGTTTCCTAGAAATCAAACCGTCAAATCGGCGATTCCTCCTTGGCGGAGGTGCTGTAAGTTAAATTATTTCATTGAAAGAGAAGGTGTGTGTCGTCTCTTTTGTAATGGCAGCCTGAGTTTAGACCAAATTGTTTGCACAAAATGTTTGCAATACAAGCCTTTTTTGTCTTCATTAAAAAAAATGTTATTCAGTGTATCTAAATGAGTTTCGCTCACAACAAAGGAAATAGCTTTTTGTTTCTTTTACTGCACTACAAAAAAGAAAAAGCTTCAACCACAATGGGTTTGGCCTCCACCCACCCCATTCAAAATGGCTTCTCTCTCCGACATCTCCGCCAAGGAGGAATCGCCGTTTTTACGGTTTGATTTCTAGGAAACCAGAGCAAAGTGAGTGTTGCGATCTCTGTAAAAGGTGTTTTCATGGTGATCTCGGCGTGTTTCTTGCAAAACTCCATCCGTCAGGGTCCACCTTTAAGCAGTGCAGGGTGACAGCGTGACAGACCCGACCGAGGCACGCGCACGGGCGACCCGTGATGTGGTTAGTCGCGTGGCTATGTAACACCTTCTTCTCCTTCTTTTTTCTTCAAACCATGTGCTCTTTGTGCAGTTCTCTGCCTTTCCTTGAGAAAAAGAAAGAGTCTCTAATCCATCCATAAAGGTCCTAAAGTGAAGGAGTTAAAAATCAATGGATATCAAGGTAGCATGGACATAAACTCACTTCCAGTAAAAATGCGCTTCATATTTAAACGTGAGGGGAAATAAACAAGACGTGATCTGAGCAACTGGTAATTATATTCCGGAGAAGAAACACTGGTTCTGTTCTGCCTGGAGAAAGTTAGATTAGCGTCCAATCGGTCAGAGACCCTTATGGACGGTATTCCTGAAGACGGTGAGGTCTTCGCGGGGAAATATATTATATTCTGTCTCAGAAGTAGTGGA
>JAGGCT020000806.1:5000-7500 GCA_017654935.2 Phymorhynchus buccinoides | reverse complement strand
ACGCACTCACGCACGCACGCCGCGCACGCACACGCACACGCACGCACGCACGCACGCACACACACACGTACGCACACACGCACACGCACACGCACGCACACGCACACGCACACACACACACACACACACACCAAAGATGAACCCTATAATGTATGACTTCCCTAATACTAACAATCACCATCGAGCAACAGCTGGAGAACATTGAACAAACAGAACCCAAGAAAAAACAAAACAAAAAAACCAGCAGAACCATCCGTGTGCCCTTCCACTTCAACGCCTATTTTACTGCTAACATATTCAAACGCTTTATGCTTGCTCGCCAGTGTTCGATTGTTTATGGTCAAACGGTTGTCAGACTATCAACGGGCTTTTTTGGTCGTCTCTTAATACATCGGGTGGAAACCAGGACGTAAAATGTCTGCCTAACGTCCTCCGGTCTGGAACAGACACGTATGGGACATTAGTAGATATAAATATGATGGGAACGATCCTGGAGGCAATGCCCGGAGGCAGTGCAACACCAGGAAAGTCACGAATGTGCTAACAATATACAGATATGAGAAGAACAATCTGTTTAACGTCCTCCGGTCTGGAACAGAAACATATGGGACATTAGTAGATATAAAGGTGGTGGGAACGATCCTGGAGGCAATGCCCGGAGGCAGTGCAACACCAGGAAAGTCACGAATGTGCTAACAATATACAGATATGAGAAGAACAATCTGTTTAACGTCCTCCGGTCTGAAACAGACACATATGGGACATTAGTAGATATAAAGGTGGTGGGAACGATACTGGAGGCAATGCCCGGAGGCAGTGCAACACCAGGAAAGTCCCGATTTTTTAACAATACAGATGTATTATGATTACGAGCTTAGATGTGAGGAAGCCAGGAAGCCTTCTTATACCTTTTGTGGTCGATCTTCTGGCTTTCAGCAGACGAGTCGTTTTTCATTGGGTCAGCTGGTGCCCGCTGTTTTCTTAGATTTCTTAGTCATTGCCTCCTTCCATATTTTTTTTTTCTTTCAAAAAAGCCCCTTGGGGTAGATGGAAAAACAACTATATATCTATATAAACGCTTTTGTCTCGCTTTTATATATATAACAATGGAAACAGAAAAAGTAAAAAAGAACAAACAATAAACGGACAAACAAACCTTCGACAACAACAACCACATACAAAAACAAAAACAAACAAACAATCGGGGGGGGGGGGGGATAGACCTGTATCCAGTCACTTTGAAGGGTTGCGGCAAGAACAGCTGTGTTGAAATTGCGATCGAGAGACACTTGACACTTGACAATGTTTTATTGATTAGGCCATAGACCCATATCACTAAAGTGAACACAAATCAGAGACGAATGCATGCATAATCATACAGCAATTGTTTAGCTATGTCTAATTACAAAAGCTTTGTAAGCATAAGTAGCAAGTTTCATTTGTACATGTTATTGAGAGAGAGAGAGAGAGAGAGAGAGAGAGAGAGAGAGAGAGAGAGAGAGAGAGAGAGAGAGAGAGAGAGAGAGAGAGAGAGAGAGAGAGAGAGAGAGAGAGAGAGAGAGAGACTTCAAACTTCAAATACTTTATTTTACAAGGATAAGAATTTAGGCTGGGCCTAGTCTTCTATTCTGTCCTTGATTCTAAACATGTAAATGTAATTAATACTATAAACGAGAGAGAGAGAGAGAGAGAGAGAGAGAGAGAGAGAGAGAGAGAGAGAGAGAGAGAGAGAGAGAGAGAGAGAGAGAGAGAGAGAGAGAGAGAGAGAGAGAGAGAGAGAGAGAGAGAGAGAGAGAGAGAGAGAGAGAGAGAGAGAGAGAGAGAGACTCAACTCAACTCAACTCAACTCAAAATGGTTTAATGTTTAGGCCTGTGAAGCCCATAAACATAAGAGTTCAGAAAACAGTATTATGTACAAACAAATCCAAATGGCTCATCTACTTAACTATTCAGTTTAAGGGGACGCAATTCAAGCGTAAGAGAGAGAGAGAGAGAGAGAGAGAGAGAGAGAGAGAGAGAGAGAGAGAGAGAGAGAGAGAGAGAGAGAGAGAGAGAGAGAGAGAGAGAGAGAGAGAGAGAGAGAGAGAGAGAGAGACTTTAATGAAACAATATGTGTGTGGAATGGTAGAATGACCATGATAGTAAGTTACGATGACGAAGGCCTAACATGATAATTAATCACAAACATTTTACACATAAGCATGCACATACACACTGCTGCGGGTGGTGTTTGTTTTTTAAGCTTTACTCCTAAAATAGATGAAAATGGGTGCTTTTCATGTGCGGAGTTTGAAGTGAGATCAAAAACAGAATTGCGGAAGGTTGTATTTAAACAACAGTTGTCATGATGCCGTGCACTTCGATTTGGTTCCATACTCCATGGGCCACCCATGTATGAGGACAAGGTTCAACAGTTTGTTGGAGGGATCCTTGATTAAACACTATTAAACAATAAGTAAAGTGAGGCAAGGTATATACGGTCTGAACGTGGAGTCTTTCG